>ML677333.1:51068561-51322879 GCA_007922305.1 Dermatemys mawii | reverse complement strand
GGATACTTCCACTGCATGCATCTGACGAAGTGGGTATTAGCCCACGAAAGCTTATGCTCTGAAAAAATTTTAGTTAGTCTTTAAGGTGCCACAGGACTCTTTGTCACTTCTGCAATTCCAGACTAACACGACTACCCCTCTGATTCTTGCATTTTATCATTAGTCACAAACCTAGAGGCCCAATTCATTTTAAGAAATCCTTCCAAGGGTTACTGAGGGTCATTTGTGGTTAGCTGTGGTTCTGAACACTAAACAAGTTATCAAAAAGAGAGAGAGGAAAGCATACATGGGTTCTGGTGACTTGATGATATACGATGTGCAGTGTGGAGCAACCAGCTAGTTTTCATTGGGGAACAATCTGTTTTCACTGCTATAATGAATGATTGGACACAATTACTCCTTGAACCAATCACTCTTCCTCAGCTAGTTTGGGAGTACTGTCATTCTGCTCTGACAATCTAAAAGCACAGATTATCATAAAAGCACACATGCGATATCCACACAAAGCTACTAGAAATGATAGTGTACATGCTGAGAGGCATCACTACAGTCTTGCATCCTCCGGGCATCCGCCACATGGGTGAAAGCATCATATGCTCTCCACCAGAGAACAGACTCACTGTAGGGCTCCTGACTCAATCTAATTGGTCCTCGAACTAACTACTTCAAAGAAAGAAAGGAATTCAGGGACAGCTGCTTATGTTTTGCAAATCCTTCCTGCTCTGAATCAGGTAAATGATTCTTCCCCGTTGAGACATTTATAGAACCTATTCCAAGTCTTACAATATTTATGTGAAGGAAACTTAAGTGAAACATGATTACTATAGGTTAGATGCATGGCATTTTTCAATGACCCTAAAAGTAATGAAGTGATGACTGTAATATGAGCCCTTTTCCTAAAAAAAGGAGTGATCTGAGTTTTATTACTGATACCAAGTGTATTTAAATGTGGTACAAAGATATTTGTTAGAAAGATAACTCTGAAGATTAATTATGCATAATGTTTTCAATTCCTTGGCTTTCAGAACAGCTTAAAGCCACAGCAGGAAGGAGAAGATGGTGCTCAGTCTCCTCAGTTCAGAAGCACTTGGGTCACAAAACCACAAAACATCTCTATGCTAAAAGAAGCTTGATCTTCCTTGGCCCTTCTCATCACAATTCAGTATGCTGCCTGAGCTGCTTCCATCTGTTTAGCATTCTGATGAGTAGCCAAAGTAAAAAAATGTACTGATGTCAATTGTGCAGTAAATTCTGTCTGGTTGTGACCTCTTGTATGTGACTGTGACATGTATTTTTTGATGAGTAAGTCAAGGGCATGGAAAGAACTTGTGGATTGAGCATGGGGCTAAAAGTCACCATCAGACTGAGGAAACATCAGTGTGGATGGAATGAAAATTCTTTCAAGGAAGAGAAAGAAAGAAGCAGCGGTAGAAGGAAAGCGAGTGAAGACTGGCTGGCCACATTACCCGAGGGACCACTTCACCTTGAGTAGTCATTATATTTTGACTTCCCAAGACAGCTACATTACACTAGAACAGTGGAACTGTCACCCTCAGGAGAGAAAGTCCCATGTGCCGGAGACAGAGCTCCCTTGTTGACTGACCCACAAATCTGAAACTCACTCCTGTAAGATATTAGTAAGATCATGTGCATCAGCATCTTCAGAGCAAACTATAAAACCTACATCTTCAGTCACATCAGATTAAAAACAGAGAAACTAAACATCCTTGGTAAACAATGTCCAATCCCTGCTGACTGGAGGTGGAAGAAGGGAGAGAAAGAGAAAAAGGTGTCTTTATGTGTATACCTTTATAATTTTAGGAGACATTCAGTTACTATGTGGGGGGAGGGGAATAAAAGGCCACATAAGAACCTAGCTTGATAGATGAAAGAAAGGAGAAGAGAGAGAGAGGTGGTCAAGTGGACTAGAGAAGGAAACCAAGTATGTCTTGATGAATAAGTTTCAGTCCTCCTGTAAACTCATGTAGTTTGCCAAGATAACCAAAGGGAAGTGCTATAATATAGTTACATTACTGTACTCAGTTTTAAAACCAGAAACTTGCCTCTGCTGCATCAAGTTGCAATATTGCTGGGGTAATTCTTTTTGAGCAGTAGGGTGAACACAGCAACAAACTCTTCCCATATTTTAGACATGCATAGATGTGCATTTCCATCAATTAATGTTATTATCAGAGTAAACACAGTATTACAACAATATGTACAACTAGCAGCACATAGGGGGTTGTACAAACATATTCCCAGCTCCTTCTAAAAGAATATCAAAGGACATGCTTCATAAACAGTATGCATACATTACTAATATGCAGCCATATTTGAGTCCAGAGGATGATAGCTAAGCTGGATACTTAACTTGGGGAAAGGAATATACTCAATGGCAGTAAGTCAAACACCATTTGTAAAAAATAGCAATGGGATACTTAGTGTTTCAAGAATACCTCTTGGCTGTCTTGCTCTCCTTCCCATTGGAAAGAGAGAAGGGGTAGAAAATCTCCACAAATTTTCTTTGCCGCAATTTGTCCCTCAACTAACTGTACAGATCTTAGGAGAGAGGCATGTGAAGCCTCCTGCTATATGTGCTGGCTCTATGTTCCCACTCTGCCCAGCAGTGCGCATAAGTACAGCACAGCAGTGCAGCTCTCATGGACCACATTGCTCAGGCTTCTTCAGACATCAAATGCTTTGAGGACCACCACCATGCAGATTATCCAACAGAAAGTTAATACAGCTGGAGCTGTTTTAACTTTCCGTGGGAGCTGTATTAACTTTCAGTGAGGAACTCCACTGCGGTCAGGGGGTGGAAAGGAAGAATGGCATGCATCCTCTTTGATCACAGACTCAACAACTCCCCATCCACTCTCCACTTGCTCTTTACCATGCTTCTCCTGATCATGCCCAATAGGCTTTAAAAAAAAAAGAACAAGCACCACTAATCTAAGCAACCATAGATAGAACAAGCACCACTAATCCAATGGAAAATTCAGTCTTCTAGTTTAAGACCCAAAGAATGCGTAAAATATAATGAACGAGATCCTAACTTGATATAAATCAGCATAGCTCTGTTGACATCAATGGAGTTTTGTTGATTTATACCAGATGAGAACAGAGGTGAAAGTAAAATTTTTGATTTACCAGTGCGGGGGGAGGGCGCAGCTTCTCCCGGAACGGGCGAGCCCTCTGATGGAGGGGGCAGGGTTAGGGAATCAGGAGTCCCCCGCCCCCCACTGGTTAGCTGTTCCTTTTGCCCCTCTCCCGCATCAGCAGCTGGGGGTGGGGAGGATCAAAAGGGACAGGGACCTTAAAGTGCTGCTGCGGCAGCGCTTTAAAGGACCCGGCTTAAAGCGCTGTCACAGCAACGCTTTAACATTGCTGCTCTTTTTCCGCCCCCACCCCCATCTGCAGTCCTGCCAGGTCCCTACTGGCAGGGCTGCCAACGGGGACCTCAAAAGGGGCAGAAATGTTAAAGCGCTGCCCCGGCAGTACTTTAAGCAGGGTCCTTCAAACTGGCAAAAGGACCCTGCTTACCGCGCTGCCGCAGTAGCGCTTTAACATAAGGCGGTAGGGGCCGGACAGGCTTTTTACCGGTATGGGTACCGGCCCGTACTGCCTTACTTTCACCTCTGGATGAGAATCTAGCTCATAAATCTAATTCCAGGCCATATCTAATATAATTAGGCAGACAAAAACTATATAAAAAGAATAATATTAAGGCTGCAAAGTCAAGTATTCAAAAAATAAGAAATGCCAGAATTAAGATTGTCTGTGCAACTCTTAGCATATGTATAGACCACTTGTTAATAGTTAATTGTCCACTGTCCTCAGCTGGGAAGGACACTCATTCAGGCTTATAGGACATGGGGACACACATACAGGGGAGTATTCATGATACAGCAGTTTTTGTAAGAGCAACTCCATAATATTAACCAGAATTCATAAGCTGTAAAGACAGATTTCCCTCAAATCACCACTCAGGACAGAATCCAGTTCTCCAGGGTGGCATTCAGCTGACCTAACCATGCGATCAGCTCTTCTCCTCTGCCTGCAGTTCCTTTCCTCATTCACTACACTCCTTCCAACTTCAGCAACAAATGAGACAGAGTCCTATACACAACAGCCTCTTTTACTATATGTCCCTTACTCATGCGCAGAACAGGTCCATCCTGTGGCAATGAGGCAATTGTTCTGTGAAATTAAAGGCTATTATAATACATATAATCTGATCAGCACTAAAAGTTATGAGAGGCTTAAGCATGCTCAACAAAGATGGACTCTTCAGAGATTTTAGCTACTGAAATTGAAGTCTCTACTGAGTATGTAAGATCTGTGATTTTTCAAAGGCTTATAACTTGGCCAAATTTGTGTGGATTTTCATAAGGACAGCAAAAGATACATGACCAACACAAAGGCAAACCCCATCACATTTCAAGTCGCTGGTCCAAACTATGTGAGGCACTAAAGCTCTTCAATGAGAAGGTCACCAGAATTTTTCAATATTGGCAGAACAATGTATTTTTCCCAACTCTCATTTGTGGAAATGGCTGAACAATTTAGGCTAAACTTTTCCAGCCTGACACAGACACATGGCATGTAAACTTTCAGCCCAAACAACAAAAGTTTGGCAAAGTTATAAGTAACTGAAAACAGGGTCTCATAATGGGACATTCTGGGCAACCTTAATAATAGGCAGCACTACCAACCTGCCTACTATATAATTTCGCTTTGTTATCTTTGTGCCTGGGGAGAAATGCATGATGAAAAAGCAAATGATAAGAGTGCGCAATGAGCAAGAAAATAATCCAAATGTTACTTTTAAGCACTTCTTAACTAAAGTACATTAAGAAATAAAGGAAACAGAAGCAATCAGAAAGAGAAGACAGTATAAGAAAAAGAATTGACTCCGAAATAGGATTTCTAACTGCTAAGTAAAGGGTGGAAAAGTGAGAGACAGAGGGAAATAGGACCAAGCAATAAAATAGTCATTAAACAAACTCTGCAGCCAAAAATGAATATTTAACTGTTGGAGTTTTATACAGCCCAAAAATAACTCATGCCCTTTCATCCCTACACTTATGTAACCCTTCTGCCCATCAGAGTTGGCAGTAACAAGGGCCGGGTTCAGTATCCAGGGGTTCCATTCCAATAGCACAATACAAAAACTGGCTTGAGCCTCCACCCAGTGACCTGGGACAACCATATACCACCCCTCTGGGCGTCTGTAAGAGACAATACTTCCCCTCTCGCAAGCACTGAGTCTGAGTGTACCAAAGCCTTTTAATAACAGGGAGAAACAATGTGGCATTATATTGGGGAAACACCACAAACAAGGTTAATAAACCAAACCATGAACCAGAAGCCCCCCTCCCAGCAAATAGGCCGTGGCCTTCCTTTTGGCTCTTGAGTTCCACAACCCCAAAAAGTCACTCAATAGTCCCAAAGTCCAGCAGCCCAAGAGTCTCTGTTCTGGGTCAGTGCAGAGCTCAAAAGTCAGTTGGCAGAGTCTTACCTCCAGCCTGGGTGGAAATGGAGGGTAGGGCACGGGGCACCTTACATGGTCCGAGGCCGATTGCGCCGCCTCTCTGTGGGGTTCCGCTGAAGCCCTCACCACAATCCGCTCTGCTCTGCTCGCCGACACTTGAACTGCTCTGCAGCGCCAGTCACTCCACTAGCCGTCCTGCTAGCCGACACACAGACAGCTCTGCGGTGCCAGTCACTCCGCTAGCAGCACAAACGGCTCTGCTAGTCGACACACGGACTGCTCTGCTGTGCCAGCCACTCCGCCAGGCACACAAACTGCACCCAGGAACCGCTCGGCTGAGTCCGCTGCCAGTCGCACAAACTGCACCCAGAAACCGCTCAGCTTAGTCCGCTGCCAGTCGCACAAACTGCACCCAGGAACCGCTCAGCTTAGTCCGCTGCCAGTCGCACAAACTGCACCCAGGAACCGCTCAGCTGAGTCCACTGCTTTGCTCTGCTAGCTGCCCAAATTGCTTGGTGCCACCAACATGCCTTTAGGCCCACCCCCACTTAACACAGTGGTCAGTAGTTTCAGCTTTTTGGGGGGGAGGGTGTCAGCACCTTGGCACAGGTACACCAGCA
Source organism: Dermatemys mawii (assembly GCA_007922305.1). Lineage (NCBI taxonomy): Eukaryota > Metazoa > Chordata > Testudines > Dermatemydidae > Dermatemys > Dermatemys mawii. Next base: position 51,316,765 of record ML677333.1, on the reverse strand, counting down.
GACTCAAAGTGAATTCAGCTTAGCAGGCTGAACCTAGACTCCTAAGGGAATCAAAATTAGCTCTAACATTCTACAGTGGAGAGAGGCACAGTGCAATAGGCCTGGGGGGAGGGAAGGCCTTAGACAAGCCTATCACCAAAAGGTATAGAGACCTGCCCATGACTCTCTCAATCGCAGAGTGCTCTGAAACGCATGGCCCTTGCCCAGTGAGTGCTACCTAGATGATGGCGAGTCCCTCCATCATAACAAGGACCAAGTATGTGTCCATAGTCCTTCATTCACCAAATCAGGGTAACATCACTTTATATTTCCTGCCCCAATAACATCGAAACTGGGGCTCCCACATCAGCCGAAGTGGCCATGTGGGCTGCTGTGGGCTCAGGCTAGGTGCATTGGGTGTGTCTATGCAAATGAATCAGCCCCAAAGTTATTTTCCAAAACTCACTGTAATTCCCATAGTTCGCCACCAGATGTCAGAATATATCTCATTCCTGACACTGCTTACACTTAGGCTTGATCTACACTAGTGGGGGAGTTGACCTAAGATACGCAACTTCAGCTATGTGAATAACGTAGCTCAAGTCGGCGCATCTTAGGTCAATTTACCTGGCATCCTCACGGTGGCAGCAGGCTCCCCCGTCAACTCCGCTTGTGCCTCTTGGAGAGCTGGAGTACCGGAGTCAATGGGGAGCGCCTTTGGGGATCGATTTATTGCATCTAGATGAGACGCAATAAATTGATCCCCAATAGATCATTTGCTACCTGCCGATCAGGCGGATAGTGAAGACATACTCTGACTTTACTTAAGTGCTACTTATGCTGAAATTCCAAGAAAATTTAGAATTCCTTAAAAAAAAGCCCTAAAATGTGACTTACTCTCTGAAGGGAGTCCCCCAAGCTTACTTAGCTGTGGAGATTATAACATTCTAGTCCTTTAAAATTGGCATTGCATCTCCTGAGTATAATCGTGCTATCCTTAACATGAGTCAGCTTTCAGATGCTTTGTTATCGGTCATCAGGAACAGTCAAGGAAGGCTGATAAGGGTTTCTTTCAGGCAGACTCTTTTTTTAAATGCCACAAAGAAAACTTGCTATTATAGATCAAGGCAAGGGTCACTCCTTTTGGGTATCTGGAAAGAACAAATGGTCCATATAATAAGGCACTCACATTTTTCTATACTCTGTAGTATAGGAGGTTATATATTGATTTATCAAGATATCAGGCTAGGTGTTCAACCTGGTGACAGCCAGTGTCTTGAACATATATAGTGAGGAGAATGCTGGTATAAGGAATGGGACTACGCATTGCTTTAAGAACCTTTAAAGAGAAGTGTGATTATCATCATTTCAGATTTTTAAATAAGAAATATAGTGGCCTTTTACAGACTACTCTCATAGAATCATTATTTTTTCACAGATCTTGGAGTGTTAATCTTCAAAAAGGAGCTGTTTCTAAGGAGCTGGTTTTCAAGAACAAAAACCACTCGTCCACTGTGCTAGAAAATTTGCCTTCCTTTTTTCTTAAAAGTGGATATTTCAAGTGCTATGACTATTTACCACAGAATTCTATAAGCCAATCTTATATTAGCTGTCCATACGGGACTTTGCGCTAAATTTTCATTATGATTAACTGTTATTGATCTAGAAGATGACAAAAGAGGAAGATTAAACAAAATTATATTATAACTCGATCAAGATTTTCACACTAGTAATGGAACTAATTCTTCTGTTTTACAAAAGCAAAGTTGGGCTAGCCGTTTGGTGCTCATTCAAAAGATACAGAGCCCAATGCTTCAACTCACAAGTGTAGAGAAGTAAAATAATGCATTACATAGTGTGAGGGGCAGAAAGGGTTGTGGGAAGGAAAGGCTTTGCTACATGCTTCCTATGGTGTATGTGTAGATTGTATCATATTATTTGATTTATATCTACTCTACCTTTAAATATACAGAATTCCCTGGAACTACAGAAATAGCTGCCATTTTGTGTTCAGATGTAGCCTGCTATAGAAGATAGAACGAAAGTAAAGTGTGTCTTCCTTTTGCTCTTTTTCTCATAACCTATAAAATAATGGTCATCCTAATAGAAAGGTAAATGTTTGTTCTCTATATACAAAATAAAACAAATAAACAAAATACCCCTGGACCTGGCAAAGAGTCCCTCTGTACTTGTACCTTGCTGGTGAGGAGAATTAGATGGAACTGGGGTGCAGCTCTCTCCATTTGAAAGAGCTTTCACACATCCTCAATGCCTACTAGCTGCTAAGAAGGGACAGTAAGGAAAAAGGGGAATGTGTCATGAAGACTGAATGACATCTCAGTAATGTCTTTGATTTCCCTGAAACTAAAATATGCAAACCCTGTTATATTTTTAAAAAGTGGCTATTAGACAGAGGAAATGCCAGCTTAGGAAGTGTGTCTGTCCTATCTCTTTCCTTAGCGTAACTCTTACCTGGTTCCATCAACCTGAAGACTGCTGAAAGTAAATAAAAGTGCTGTGTAACTATTCTAAAAGTTACAGAGATGGATGTTAAAATAAAAATAAGGGAAGCCAACACCAAGCCCAAGCAATTTTTATTCATTTTTTAAAGAGTTTGAAGACTAAACTATTGATTTTCTTTCTAGCTGAAGGACTAGAATACAAGATCTTAATTTAACTTTTGTAAAATACAGGTGTGTCGCGTCTTACGTGAGGGTTCCGTTCTGGGGACCCCGCGTATAGCCAAAATCGTATATAGCCAAGACACCCATTTAGTTCAATGGCGGGTGGAATAGCCCCCCACCCCACCCCTTCCGACAGCGGGCTGCCGGCCCGGATCCCTCCAGCGGGCTGCTGATGGCCCCTTCTGTGGGCTGACTGCCAGTTCCAGCCCTGGTCCCGCCGCGCACTGGGCTCCAGCTTGGTCCCCGCTGCGGGCTGCTGACTCCTGCCGCGATCCCCGCAGCAGGCTACCGATCCCAGCCGCGATCCCTGGCGGGCTGGGCTCCCAGCCTCTGCTGGGGGATGCCGGCTCCTGCCACAATCTCCACGGTGGGCTGCCGGTCCCTGCCTCGATCTCTGGCGGGCTGGGCTCCGGCTCTGGCCCCCGCTGCAGGCTGCCGGTCCCAGCCCTGATCCCTGGCGGGCTGGGCTCCCGGCCCCCATGGCGGGCTGCCAGCCTCAATCCTTCAGGCAGGCTGCTGGTCCCAGCCTCAATCTCCGTGGCAGGCTGCCGGCCGATCCCCGCCATGGGCTGCTGGCCAACCCCTGCCATGGGCTGCCACCAGCACCGAGCCCCAGCCCCCATCCCAGCCGGCATCACTTACAGTCTTGGATTTTTAATTTGTTTTTTTCTGTTTTTGCCAGCCGCGTAAAGTCAAATTCGCATATGTTAAATACGCGTAAGATGCGACTGGCCTGTAAACCAAAATGGAAGAATTTGGTAGCTATTACACCAGGTTTTTGTTTTCAATTTGGTGATTGATCACCAAACTTCCTTTCCCGAAGTCAAAGAATTAAGTGCTTTTCTTTAGAGCAGAGCTGATAAATATTGTATATAACAGCCTACAGGCACAAAAGGTCCTGTGAAAATATCAGTATAACAAAGTGTATACCTGCAACTAATAATAGAATAATAGAGTCTGAGCTGTTTGTTTGAGCGCTGCAAGGGCACTGAAAACAATCCAGAAAACCAATCCAAGTTACTTCTTGTGTAGATGACAAGTTATGGCTGAAGTATTACAAAATTAATCATGAGTATGATTTAGATGTTTCTCTTTGTCTTCGCCTATAGCTCTTGAGAGGGCAGGGGAAAGGTAACATTTCCTGAAATGCCTGGGTGCAGCAACTGCATTATGCTAAAACTGGACTCATAACTTGATCAGTACTTTGAACCAAATTGTCTTCAGCTGCAAATGGGCAATGCTCTGCTGAAGTCAATGGAGTTACACTCATTTATATCAGCAGATAATTTGGCTATATAAAATGTATATGACTTTTTATTTAGCAATAGCATAACAGTCAATTAACACATGGTTCCCCTACAAAATTAAAAGCAGAAAAACACTTTCCCAAAATGATCAGCTGTTATGTTTTAACTATTTTTTCCTCATAAAAAAAAAAATGTTAGTTTTTTAAAAAAAGAAAGTTAGATCAAGGAGGATGGGGGCATTTGGGGGATTTTTCAGGTCCAAAATGCTGATTGCAAGAAGAACAAGAAAACTAAATAAGTGATCAGTTTAGTGAAGAAACAGGTTTGTTGTTAATTGCACAACCTGAAGCCTGCAGTCAGGCCATGTCTACACTTGCAAGCTTACAGTGACACAGTTGTACTGATACTGCTGTGACACTCTAAGAGTGCTCTTGTAGCTGTGTTATACCAACAAGAGAGCTCTCCCATCAACATCATAAAACTAGCTCAATAAGCAGTGGTAGCTATGTTGGCGAGAAAGCATCTCCCATCAACATAGCACTGTGCACATGAATGCTTACGCCAGCAAAACTTATGTCGCTCAGGAGTCTGAAAAATCCTACATCCCTAAGCAACAAAAAATTTCCTGATATAAGTGCTAGTGTAGACATGGTTTAAATTATACAATCCCCACTTCTAAAGCAGAATTTCCAGGCTTTTGTTTCAATTAAATAAAACTAACTGTACTTTTACATGTCAGATCATATCTCCTTTCTGCTTTAGGCTTCATAATAGGGGGTCATCCAAATATTGTTCATACACAGAAATGAGGTTCAGACTGCAAAAATGTGTTCTTTGTAGAGGAAAATCCATTTCTTAGTACACGTGAAAACTGTCTGGAAATAGCCTGAATAAATGTGCCCAAATAGGACCATTAACAAGTATATTCACAACCTCAGGTGTCCGGCTATTTCCCCACATACACACAGACTTATCCTACTCAAAGAACACTATTAATCTGAAAAACTGGAAAATAATATGGGTGGTAACTATCTAACTCCCTGAAGTATAACATTTCTCCAGATGAACTGCATATCATTCTTTAAAATTAGCAATCATGGAACTTTGAAAAGGAACAGTAGAACAAATTGTATGCTTTAAAAATTACCATGATGAAGGGCTGCCAATCAGCTAATTGTATTTACATATTGCAACTCTTAAAAAGAAATCCAAAATAGAAATCTCTTCATTCACACATTTTTCTTCCCTCAACAACTTCATGAATTTTGAATGGATCTTCTGTATTTTATTCTATCTGTATGTACCTTTCTGTGGTCCTCTCTACAAACAGCCTTTGGCTTTCTATCCTCTGAATACATATACTCGACTTAGGAAAGATAAGATGCATCTCCTAGGATTGTACATTGAATAATAAAGTGACCACAAATAGCTTAGAGTGAGTTGAAAAATGACAACCAAAAAACCTATCCTTGCTTTTTTTTGTTTTAAGCAATGGATTCTCTTCACAGGCAAAAACATTTCAAACAGGAATGTGACAGAGGAAGACACTTTTGAGAGGACAAATCCTCAACAGTATTAAAATCTCCAAAGGAAAAAAATTCTTTACATGAAGAGTTTCAGGAAAAAAGTAACCACTTTTATCCTCAAGCTTAACTTGCTGCAAGTGATCAGAGATAATTCATAAATATACATAGTCTCCTCCTCTGCAGGATAAACTTTTCCTGATGAAGCGACAATCTCCAAGGAAATCCAGTTCCATATAGATGTTCTCAAGTAGTAAAAAACACATGCAAAATCATCTGACAGAAGATAATCCAAAACACTAATGAAGTTTCAGAGGTACTGCGCCTGTTTAGAATACCCCAACGTAAATGGAAGAGAGTTAATTCTTCTGAAACATGAATTCTCAGGAGGTTATAAAAACAAGGCAGAAGGAACAACTAAATTTTAGAATAAATTGTAGAAGGATGCCACTGAATTCCTGCTGGGTATCCGAAGGGGGAAAAATTCTATTGAAGGAGGTCCTTGCTGCTTATCTGCTCAAAATTGGTATCCCCTGCCATATGATGAGTAACTTAGCAATTGCAGTGCTGCTGCTTTTAATTGCCAACATATTCTTGATCCGTTTCTGACATCCTTATTTACATTCCTTCCTCTGGAAGTGGTCTCAAAAGAGGTATTAGAATCTATCCCTGATGAACTTTCAAAAAGATCCCAAAGGTGTGAAATCAGAGAAACTACAGCTGTGCAGCTAATGAAAATAAATTAATTTTTATTTGTGATTGTGATAGAACAGCCACCTTTTAACACTATTAGTAACCTATCATGTAGACTAAAGTTCTTCATAAAACAGGGGGTTCTCAAACAAACAAGGATCATGTTTTAAGAGAAAGATAGTCTAGTTTACTTCCCATCTCATTGGCAATTGCATGGCCCATCACCTCTCCCAAGCATTTTGACCTTTTTGAAAGAAAATTAATCATACTGTTGACTTTTGCTCTTCATTTCTTATCCTCCTCCTGTCTACTCTGTTTCTCTCAGCTGGAATGCAGGAAAAGAACCATTGTCCTGTTACCAGTTGTAGTAAGATGTGGCCCTGAAACGTAAACTCTTGTATCAGAGGCCTAGCCTGAGGCCTAGTCTGAAGCCTGAACCAAAGTACTTCCAGGCATTGCTAAGCAAAGCTGGGCTGTAAGCCAGAGGCAGGCCCTAATTGCAGAACTTGGCAAGCAAAGGGCTGCTAGAAGGTACACGCTAATGGTATAAGTTGTGCCAAGATGGCACCTGGACATCCCGATACGAAGACACTACACAGAGATAACAAAGAACAACCAGGTGCACCACAGAGACAGGGTGAAAATGACAGCATGATGGGTAGATCTGTGTGTTTGAACCAGCATGATCAAAAGGGGAGAAAGCACCCTATTTAGGCAAGGGACTGTACCTCAATGTGACAGGAGAGATGATTGATCAGTCTTGCACTGTATAAAAGTAGGAGTTGCGGGACATATCGCTGTCCAGCCTAGCAGGTAGTGGCGTGTCCTGCCATTAACTGAGCTGTGTCCATTGTCTGGGGAGCATATAGGGACTAGCAGACCTGTTGATCTGTAATCTGGCGAAGCTAGAGACTGTGTTTCATTTGACAATAAACCTGGCCCGGGTGCCTTCGTACCTTACTAGAGTCGGTGGTCTTTGGGGGTTCTCTCGGGGTCTGCTGTGTCAGCGATCTGCAGAGCTGAGACAGCACACAGAGGGAACATGCACACAGCCGACTGATATCATCATCAAACAAGAGCAGAGCACCACAACGATAGCTACTGACAACATTGGTGACCCCGACGTGATTCGAACACGCAGCCTTCTGATATCATCATCGAACAAGAGCAGAGCACCACAACGGTAGCTACTGACAACACTAATTAGCTCTGCATGGACCACCAGCAAGTGTCCACAGCCCACAGTTTAGGAACCTCTGCCCTAGAGGTTCTTCAAACATAGTTTAGAAAATACATTGAAACACTTAATGTCTTTCTGTATTATCCAGCTTGTGTTTCAGAGAGTAATTTTAAGGAATACAAGAAGTGTTGTATTCTGTTCACTCCAAACCCTCCCCATTCCCCAGATCATAAAATCAAAATACAAATGTTTATATACCTTGTTTAGTAATGAAATCTGGAGAAGTTCAAAATGGAGAACCTTCAATATATAGGGACAAATGGATAGAAATGATCTCTTACAGCACAATTCTGGTATGAAAGGGAGAGCAGGAATGGATTGCATAAGCCCAAGGAACGGGTGTATATGTACAACACATCTACTCAACTGGGTACTCTCCATTCCTCCACGTCTAATGGTGGCCAGTCCACAAGGGGGTTAATAAGCCTGCTTCATGCTTGACTAACTCTGTATTAAGACCACCAGCTTGAACCACGCTGTGCACAGTGACTCTTTGGCGGTAGGTGGAAAATAGGCTGGGTACGTGCTGGTGAATCCAGTACTATGTGCAGTCTCTGGTCTTTCCCGCATGTAGGTGGAGGGGGAGGCAAAAGGGCAAAACTACTCGAGCCAAAAGGCTGTAGTAATGGCTACAGAGAAACTCTGCTGCCACTCTACTGCATGGAGAGAGGGAGAAAGGAATCCACGGGGTGATTCCCCAGTGCCCAATTGTCATCACCCCTTGGTGTGGTCTTTCTGGGGTCTCAGCTTCTTCTAATTGGCCGTCTACAATTTGTTTGCAATCAGATCAGATCATGGATCCACCCTTTAAATGGAGGCTAAGCAGCCCTTCAATTCTAGGGTTGTAGTCTTTTTCAGTCTCCTGGTTGCTTTCTCAGAGACAACCTGGTGTGGGACTGTAGCCCCTTTGCTATCTCAGGCTCTTCTGTCTCCCTTTGTTTTCTCCCCTCTACAGAGAGTCTTGTTTTTGCTATTGGTCACAGCTGTGGGTGCCTGTCTCTGTGACCGGCTGTTCTAGCAGCTGCATAGAAGTCTGTTCAAGCTGCTTGCCTGTAAACAGGAGAGGCTCTCCTTTCCTTTCTGTCTATGGCCAGTAAAGGGTTTGTAAACCCCATTGCACCACCCTGGTCGTTTGTGATGAGCAGAAGATTTGGACTAATATGAATAGCACAGAGCCCATAGAGTTCTCCTTGCTGCAAAATTCTTATGTTACCACCACTATTTTGTAACATTTTAAATTGACTGGTTCAAAAACTAGATTTGTTTTTATGCTGCAGACATTAGTATAACGTGAGGATCAAGGAAATATAAAGAAACTTCTTTATTCTTGATTTAACTGCATGTGTTAGTCTAATCTTCACATGAGAATTTTTGAGATGGAAGAAGAGAGCACGGCCCCGGTGTACAAGTTTAGAGTCAGGCTTCACAGACAGTTTTTTTGGTTTCTTGCCAGCACTTCTTCTAAAGGCTTGACAAGGAGAGTTATTGTGGATGGTGCAGATTCAGCACAATGAGAGACAAGAGACTAGGGACATGCATAGATCCTGACATTTAGATTCACATACGAGTGTGTGACAGTGGGATTTATTTTTATCCATTACTTGCATTTGGAAATTAAGGGATGGGGGACACTATTCAAAAGAATACTTATGAATAAGAAGTTAATTAATATTAAATTCATCATAGAGTATGCAAAGGCCAATTTCTATTAGCTGCATCAAGGACAAGTGCAAGTTTTAACCAACAGGTTTATGCAGTCAGTGGTTGTAGACAGGGGAAGCACTAGCACAGACATGCAAAAACAGTTCACTTCAGTGCATTCAGTGCTTCAAAAGGGATCTTTTCTCCTCTCTCCTAACCTGTGTGGGTCAGGCATCTTTTCTGATATTTTTCCTTCCCAGTTCTCAACATCTATTTAGGAACAATGGCCATGCAGGGAATAGAAGTAGGTTATCCAGATTTGCAGACCTCCCAAGCTTACAGAGGTCTTTTGATACACATCCACTACCCTCCTTTTCCCTCACTGTTCTGCTTCTCTTATATCCTGACAATGGATCCTGTATGTCAACAACCTAAAATAAAATCAGGTCCCTTTTTAACCCCTTACCCTAAGATGTCTATTATCAACCTGTCCTAGTCTTGGCCACTATTAGCCATCAGAGGCTCTCTCCATCATATCCACACCCATTTATTTCTGCACTTGTAGCAGCAGCAATATGTTTTACCCAAACAATAATATTTTGGTTGTAAACAAGTCTGAACAGCAAGATGGCCATGCATTGTGGCAGTCATTATTCACATTTATGTGAATCCCAACAGGAGCCCTGTGAAGAAGTGGTAAATTTACTATATTTGTACCATGATGTCTACAGTTAGTGAACCAGAAATTTGTCTCAGGCTTCACCCAGAAACTTCAAATGAATTTAGGCAGGTTGGAAGTTCACGCTCACAGAGTCTTCATAAGGAAGGTGTTGATTTCAGAAGGTGTTGATTTCAGAAGTGCATTTGAGGGTACTTGAGCCACATTACACAACATGAAAAATAAGCAGTTATTTCTCCTAGTAATGTTCATATTACAGACATTAAACAGACCCAAAGGGATTGATTCTCCATACAAAGTACAGCCACTTTCCACTAATGGCAATGACGTGAGCTGCACAGCAGTGAAGAATCAGGCCCTTTCTAAGTAAGGATAACAAAATAAATCAGATTAAACCATCTGTTGCTTTAAAATGTGAACAAATCTGGCTCACCTGAAAAGAATTATACATTGTAATCTGATTCCCATGGTCACTAAATCTAATGTTTAACCTTGTACGTATTGTATTTATGTATTATTTAGCTCTTTTTATTGTATTTATAAAATTACCATTGCAATCCAAAACCTCCCTTTCTGAATGTTTTTGCTGACAGACATTAATATAGTTCTAAGATTTTTTGGTCTTTTATTTATGTCAAAGATTGAACGTGTTCCTGGATTTACACACTTAGCCTACTGAATAAAGACCCCCACAGATTTTGCATGATTCATTACAAGATGTCACCAGTTTTTCATGCAGAAGGAAAGACTAAAAATTGTCATTTTGTAGAACAAAATGCTCTTAAAAGAATAGACTAAAATTTCTGAAACTGATTTCACTTATAAAGGTAATGAAAGACTCAACAATTATTTTAGAGGGAATGTTATCAAGAAATGTTCTCCTGTCATTAAGTGACACATGAGATTTCTATGGATATTTCAACATAAGTATACAAGCATACAATCAGACAGTAAAGTTTGTGAGGTTTGCTGTCCCTCTTCTCTTTCTGGAAGGTGTTTTACGGTTCCCTGTTTAATACATGCTTAAACAGAACTTAAGCATTTCAGTTATTAACTTTTCATATAATAATGACTCACAGGTGCACCCACAGAAAAGCATACACTTCTCTAACACAGGATAAAATAAGCAAAGCCAGTATCTTAAGATGCTTGCTCAGTTGGTTTCCATTTCTCTATTTGACAATGGGCTCTTCCATCTATCAGAGAAAGCTATAACAAGATCCAGTGAATGGAAATTGAAGCTAGACAAATTCAGACTGGAAATAAGGATACATTTTTAACAGTGAGGGTAACTAACCAATTAAACAACTTACCAAGAGTTGTGGTGGATTCTCCATTACTGAACATTTTAAAATCAATATTAGATGTTTTTCTAAAAAGATATGCTGTAGTTAAAACAGAAATTATTTCAAGGGAGTTCTATGGCCTGTGTTATGCATTAATTCAGACCAGATGATCACAAAGTTCTTTTTATTTTATTTTTTTTGGCCTTAGAATCTATGAATCTCTTTAAGGTAGTAAGATGGTTGAATCAGCAATGTACACAAAAATATTCTTCTCCATGTTTTGAGGACACTGCTCATAGAAAAAAAGAGAGGCACTGATACACATCTTTTGTTCCATAGCTAAAGTCAATGGGAGTTTGGGTGTTCAAGAAATAGAATACTGGGCCCTCAGTTATGATAAGTTGCTTATGTTCAAGGGCCTGACTCCAAACTGGGATTCTACAGGACAGAACATGCAAAATAAGGCTCTGATCCTGCAACCATTACAGCTATTCATTGAGTGTAGCTATGAACATATTTGTTTACAGGATCGGGGTCTAAGGCTGGTATAGAACCAAGATATAATGAGCAGATAATCTGAAAAAAACATGGATACAAGCAGCCTAACAGTACTATGCCACTGCTTACATAGGCCAGTCACATAAGGTGCTACAAGACTCTCTGTCACTTTTGCAGATCCAGACTAACACAGCTACCCCTCTGATACTGGACACCTCAAAGTAAGAGGCCAGTTGGCACCTAACTAGATCAGGTCCTCAGTTAGCAGCTTTGAGTATTTAGTAGGATATTGCAATACTCCTAGCCTCTCCATCACATTATTGTAGCTCAAATTCCTTAATATGTCTGGGATTTACACCTGTTTCATTTAATACTATAATGGTGAAATAACTCAGTGCACTCATACCAATATTTTAATCCACAGATCTCAAGATATTTTACAAATGAAAGCAAGAATCTCTATACCTATTGTACAGATAGGATAACTGGGCTAGAGACCTTAAATGCTTCTGAATTTCAGAATTCCATCTTGGATTTATCCCACTGAAAATAAATTACATTCATGGGGTCCATTTAGGGAGATATATGGGCTTTACAGATATAATTGTCAAAATAAATATAATGTTCCTGTTGATATATCCTTAGCTTGTCCTCCTTTTGATTAGTCATACCCCCATTTTTTACAGCAAGCACTCTTCTGATTCATAGTTATAAGTAGAGTTACACTTCTTGTAACAACTACAGAATTCCAAAGAGATGCAACCAGTTATTCCAAACTGGTATTTTATTTACAGTAAAATTCTCACTAATTCACATCGATGTGCTGGCACTTCCACCCATGTTCTGATTAATTTGCATTCGTTTATCATAATTTATGCCACTATTTTTATTGCCACAAAACTGAGCATAGTAATCTTCATTGAATCAGACTCTTTGATTGTAGATTTCAATCCTAATGCCAAAATCTGAATCAGGATTTTTTGGAACAGTGCAAAATTCAAGTACCTCACACTGTAGAGGGAGGGGCAGAGGAGAAGACAGTTCTCAAAAGCTAATGTTTCACTCCTGTCCAGACTTCCTGTCCAGCCTGCAATATAACTTGGAAGTACATCCTGATAGGGAAAGCAGACTGCTTAGCAGGTATACTAAAGTATTTTAGAACATCTGCACAGTGATAGTAATTCATAGAAAAGTAACAGGTGGCCTCAAGAGGAACAAATAATATATAAAATATATTTTATGTACCAGGAATCAGATAAAATAAACAACTGAATAAATGTATTGTAATGTCAGGGGGAAAAGGAAATACTAGTCAGTGATCTATACCCTTTAGGTTTAAACCATAGAAGTCATCAAACATTTCAAATGGTCAGTTAAAATTTATTGTCATAACTAATAGAACTGACATAATCAATGTCCTGGTAACAGAATGAATATTCCTATTACAAATGCTAGTACCATAATTTTATCCCATAACCTCTTGTACAGTGTTTATTAAAGATCTGTCTTAGTGCTACATTACGTATGGCTCTGAACTCCATGTGACCCACTGAATGTGCATATTTAAAGTGCTTAGTATGCAAAATGTTTGCAGCTTACAGGCATTAGAAAGAACATTTTTGGAATAAATTATGTATTATTTTTAAATTTGCCCAGTGAGGTTGGTGATGTTATCTAATGCCATATTATGTAAATCTGAGCATACAATAATGCTGCATAACATTATAATTTATTGCAGTTTAAATTGGGTAGGAAAATACATACACTATTCCATATCAGAAAATTCACTTTTATTTCAGTAAATGTTCAATCCACATTGTGCACTAGAAACTCAAGCTTAGATGTGAATGTTTTCTCCACATGTGAATTAGTTAGGGTCTGATCTTGCTGTCATTAATTCTAAGGTAAACTTCCTTTCATTTCAATGTAGAAGAATAGGGACTTCAATTACTTAAGGTCTGATTCTGTTCCTATGTTCTGTTCCTATGTTTCTGATTCTGTTCCTTTACTAGTTTGGTATATCTTCCATTTTTTAGAACCCATATATTTGATTTCATTGTGGCAATGTAAGTGCCGAAACTAGCGCTTTCAACTAGTTTATGAGAAGGAGTTCAAACCTATAACACAATCACATTTTAGTGATTACAACATCGATCAGACAGACTGGGTTTAGCAGTGCATTAAAACATTAATACAGGCAATTTAAAAGTTGTGAGGATTTAGGCCTCTAAGGCGATCCTGATGAAAGTGTGTCAGACTAAACACATATGTGACCAGAGGCTACAAAGATCAGCATTTCATATAGAAAGCAGCGATGAAGGAAAGAACTTCAGCACACAAAAAGAACCTGAATGTGTCTTAACAACAGTGGCTGAAATTCTGCCCTCCATTACATCACTGCAATACCACTGAGCATAAAGGGGGTTACATTGAATGTAACTGATGGCTGAATATAGCACCATGAATTTTCATCTAGTGTCAAGTTGCCTAGTGAATGTTCTATAAAATGGGAGTAAGTCACTCTCACTCCACAAAAAAATCTTTTAAAAATAATTTGCTGTATTGTTATGATGTTCTATTGGGTGATTTAGAAGAACACAGTGTAAATTAATATGTTTTAGATGGGACATTTGGGAATCAACTGTTCCTCCTGGAAAATTAAAGGGATTAAAAACCTAACCTGAAAGATCAAATAAGATATTGCATGAAACAGAGTATTACTAGAGAGATGGGCCAAAGCCATTGTTTTGTTTGAATGTGAACTTGGTTTAGGTTAGAGTTCAGGATTCAGACTCAAGATCAAATCCTGCAAGTTGTTCTTATGAAATTTCAGCCCCAATATTTGTTTGTATTGTGGTAGCATTCAAAGGCCCCGGATAGCACAAATCTTGTAAGAGCAATTAATCACATGAGATTCCCATTATTTTAAAATAAGATCTTGCAATTTTTGGATGATTATTCATTTTAGCATCACTCAAACCAGAACTGGAGCAGAACTGGTACTTTTCAGTTATGGATCTGATTTGCAGACAAAGTTGTGGTATGTTTAAATGAAAGAATTCGCATCTAACTCCGATGACATTTGGATTCAGTTAGATTAGGACAGTAGACTAAGAGAAGTACAAAAGGGAGGATAGCCCTTGTAAGCAGTAGTGTAGATAAAATTTTAGTAGCTTATAGTTGGCAAGCAAAATAGAAAAGATGGAATTTGAGCTGCATTTCAAAAAGAATGAGGAGTTGTTGAAATGAACATAAGGAAACAGACTGTCTCATAGACTCGTAGACTTTAAGGTCAGAAGGGACCATTATGATCATCTAATCTGACCTCCTACACAACACAGGACACAGAATCTCACCCACCCACTCCTGCAACAAACCTTCCCACTATGTTTGAGCCATCGAAGTCCTCAAATCATGGTTTAAAGACTTCAAGGTGCAGACAATCTTCCAGCAAGTGACCCGTGTCCCACGCTGCAGAGGAAGGCGAAACCCCCCAGGGCCTCTGCCAATCTGCCCTGGAGGAAAATTCCTTCCTGACCCCAAATATGGCAATCAGCTGAATCCTGAGCGTGTGGGCAAGACTCACCACCCAGACACCTAGGAAAGAATTCTCTGTAGTAACTCAGATCCCATCCCATCTAACATCCCATCATAGGCCATCGGGTCCATCTACCACAAATAGTCAAAGATCAATTAATTGCCAAAATGATGTTATCCCATCATACCATTTCCATAAACTTATTGAGCTTAATCTTGAAGCCAGATAGGTCTTTTTCTCCCACTGCTTCCCTTGGAAGGCTGTTCCAGAACTTCACTCTTCTGATGGTTAGAAACCTCAGTCTAATTTCAAGTCTAAACTTCCTGATGGCCAGCTTACAGAGCGCAACAGAATTAGGATACTGAGAACAAACCAGAACAAACAAAGCAGAGGAAGCACATAGGACCACAGAGAGAGATGTGAGTATGGAAACTATAGCTACAAAAAGCCTTGAGTATGATGATTTTACATAAATGAAGAGCACAGGGAGTATTAATCAATCAACTGAGCAATCAGCTTCTCAGATCTCTGTTATAGATCTGCAATTTAAATATGCAAGTTTTCTAACAAGAAAATAACAGAAGAGAAACTATTAACTGAAAAAGTGCAACTACTTAATTTACAATATTTATAGAATTCACTCAACTGTCTAAATAGAACATATAACATTCCAACAGCCATACCTACTGCTACATCCTACTTTCAAGTCTTACATGTATAGTAGCTAGGCAAGGATGACTGAACCTTGTAACAGCTTTCACTTGATTACTGAATAATTTAAGGGCAAGTATTGTAGCTGTCTTAATGAATCAAGAAAGACTCCTCTTGAAGTGTCTAGTTCACTGCAAGGGAAATTCTTTATCCCAACAGCTCACTACCACTAAGTTAAACTTTTTTAGCTACATCAAAATTCATTTGAAGGAGGATTTGCTTGTTTGTTTTTAAAGATACAAGCACTATAGATGAACAAAATGAATGAATGATGAATCCCTTCTATTTTTCAAATTATCATCCTATTCAGACCCAAATGTGTAGAGCTGTGTAGGAGTGACCTACCGCCTTCCCCCAGGCACATACCCAGTTGGCAGATAGGGGATCATCTACAGACGCAGGGTAGCTGAGAATATTAAATAGCATTTGCAAACCAACAAGCAACATCTCTCATCTGAGTGTGGTGGGATAGGCGTTGGCACGGTTACCTCTGTAAAATGCCACAGTGACCCTATGACAAGAGCACAGGGAGAATAAAGACCACCTAAAACAAGTTTTGCTGGGACAGATGGGGTTTGAAATCCTGGAAGAAGGATCTTCACCCAGGAGAAGGAAACTTCTGACTTCAATTGTGTCAGGCTTGGACAGCTAACCTGTAAAGTCTGTACAGCAGATATGCTCATGTGAACTCATGTCCACCACGTCAAAGCTAGGGTGTTCCTCAGCATGATGTACAACAGAGAAGGGGTGTAGAAGGGATAGACAAAGGGAACTTTTGAATGATAGCAGGAAATCCCTCACTCTCCAACTCACCCTCATTGCCCAGCTCAGATAATGAAGTCATAGCCCAACACCTAAATGAATACTTTGCCTCAGTTTTCAATAAGAGTAATGAGAAGCTCTGGGATAGTGGCAGGGTGACTAACGGAAATGAGGATATGGAAGTAGAAATTACCACATCCAAGGTGGAACACAAACGCAAACAGTTTAATGGGACCAAATCAGGTGACCCACATAATCTCCATCCATGAAAACTATAGGAACTGGCCCATGAAATCCCAAACCCAATAACAAGATTTTTAATGAATCTGTAAATTCAGAGTTCATGTCCTATAATAGGAGAATGCTAATATTATACCTATTTTTAAAGAACGGGGGAAAAGGTAATCCAGGAAACTACAGTTGGACCTCAATTGTATGCAAGGTCTTGGATCAAATTTTGAAAGAGAAAGTAAGTTAAGGACAGAGAGGTAAACAGTAGTTGGGATAAAATACACATGGTTTTACAAAAGATAGATCATGCCAGACCAACCTGATCTCTTTCATTGAAAAAAGAACTGATTTTCACATGAACCTAAAATGCACCAGGCAACCTATTTCTGGTAGAGATAGAGAAAGACTATTGCCATTATACAAGGCACCAGCGAGACCTCATCTGGAATACAGTGTGCAATTCTGGTCTCCTAGATTTAAGAAAGATTAATTTAAACTGGAGAAGAGCTACTAGGTTGGTCTGACTAATGGAAAACCTACCTTATGAGAGAAGACTCAAGGACCTTGGCTTGTTTAGGATAACCAAAAGAAGGCTGAGTGGAGATATAATTACTCTCTATAAATACATCAGAGGGATAAATACCAGGAAGGGAGAGGAGTTATGTAAGTTAAGCGCCACTGTTGACAAAAGAACAAATGGCTATAAACTGTCCATCAAGTTTACACTTGAAATTAGATGAAGATTACTAACCATCAGAGGAATGAAGGTCTGGAACAGCCTTCCAAGGGGAGTAGAGAGAGCAAAAACCATAACTGGCTTCAAGACTAAGCTTAATACATTTATGGAGTGGATGGTATGAGGAGACTGCCCATAAGGCCCTGTGGCCCATCTGTGACTGCTAGTAGCAAAACTCCCCAACAGCTAGAGATCCAGCACTAGATGGGTAGGCTCTGTGTTACTACAGAGAATTCTTTTGCAGGTGTCTGGCTAGTGAGTCTTGCTTACATGCTAAGGGTTCAACTGACAGACATATCTGAAGCCAGGAAGGCATTTTCCCCCAGGTCAGATTGTCAGAGACCATAGTGGGGTTTTGCCGCCTTCTACAGCATGGGATACAGGTCACTTGCAGGTTTAAGCTAGTGTCAGTGGTGGATTCTCTGTAACTTTAAGTATTCAGATCATGATTTGAGGACTGCAGTAACTCAGTCAGAGGTTACAGATCTATTGCAGGACTGAGTAGGTAAGGCTCTGTGGCCTGCAATGTGCAGGAGGTCAGACTAGATTATCACAATGGTGCCTTTTGGCCTTAAAGTCTAAGAGTCTATAAGTAAATTAAATATGGCATAGAATATTTCTAACCTTGTGGAGAAGCAGATCCAAGTTCATTATAGTTTGATCTATAGACATGAGGAAGGGGGAGAACCTGTTCGAATACAATCAGGTCATTTTTCTCTCCCTTCCCTTTCATGTCCATTGACCAACACTCAAGCCAAACCATTTTAAAGAAAAAATCAGTTGGCTTTTTTCCCCTATATTTTGTGTGTCCCCCACCCCAGATTCTCTCTTTTCAGCCAGGTCAAGAAGTGGAACTGTTCAATTATCACAACAAAGGCTGTTCCTTTGTGTGCCAAGTCTAATCAGAAGTATCATTTTCCAGAGATATAACAACAACAACAATGCAGGCTTTTCTCGTGAGAATTCAACACCAACTCTGTATATAGGGCCTGATTCTGCCTTGCACTTTTACTGAAGCAAATGGCAGTCAGGAATAGTTAGAGTCCTGCAAGAGGCATCTCACAGCATTAGGCCCAGACTTTACGTAGCATCTGGACTTCAGGCTGTTTATCCTTTGGTTTGCCCAACACTAGTATATGCAGCTATCACAATTAAAAACAAACATTATTATATTATTAATCACCATCATTATTGTTGTTTTTTATTATTTACTATTTATCACTCTATAGTATCCGAGATATTTCCCTTTACTTAGGACAGGAAGTAAAAACATCCTCACAGATTGTGATGTTAAATGCTATATTTTGAAAAAATTACCACTGTACAGAGTTCTATGGTGGTTGTTATTGATTTTTTTTAAAATGAGCACTTTCTTACCAAGTTCTAAGCTTTCCAGCCTAGATCCATGAGATCCAAATATGTAAAATACCAATATACCACAGTCGTATGATTTCATTACACATTACCATGGATTAAGCCTCAGAGGAACTAGCAGCCCTGGAAGAAAATGTATTTATTTACTGTAGTTAAGAAAAATCTTTCCAAAGACACTAAACTCCTTTTCTTTTCTCCCTTAATTGTCCATTCAGAACAGTGAGTTATTAGGATAGCACAAGGAGCAGCTTAGATTTGGCAGGTTTTCCCTCTAGCTTGAAAAGCCTCAGGCAAGCATGGGTAGTTCCAGTTTGCTCAACTCTGCTGCAGTTCATTATACATTTAACCAGGTTATAGCATTGAAAACATTTTCCTCTCTGATCCAGTTCCTAAAATCTATGTCTCTTACAGAAAGATGTCTACTTATGTTTAGGACATGCACTTCATTATTGGCCTATCTAGTTTATTTCAGCTTCTGGCAGGTTTACAGGCATGACTAAAATATATTCATAAATAAAAAATTAAGTTTGGCTGTACTAAAAAAAGCAAGTGTTTTCCTGGCTTTTCCTCTTGTACAGACTTCAATTATTTATGCACTGCTGTGTTTCATTCACATTCTTTTTTGCTGGTTCAGAAAAGAATTCTTTTTAAAACATGTATGTCATTTACATTCAATTTAAAATGGATGATGCTTCCAAAACTACATTACTAAGGATTAGTTGCTGTTATTAGAAAAAGATCACTGTAAAGTATCTGATCTGTTGTGAGTGGTTTCGACATCTAACAGTAAACTCTTTTACGTCACAACTCAAGGGATGGAAGCTTTCAGTAAAATTATCAATGTGTGATTCTAAAAGGAGTGAGTAGGTTTAACAAAGGTTATCTTGCAATTACTTGTATTCTGAAGCAATAAGCTGAAGTGTTAGTGGTACTTAAGTAAAATATCTGTGTGATGAAAGGACCTCATTTCCAAGAGTGTTTTGAAGGTGACAAGTGAATTAGAACTTCATTTAAAATTACTTTCACCCACCCACTGTAACCTTAATGAATATAAAACAGGAAAATATATTACAGTACAAAGATTCTCTTCCCTTTCACATACACTCAATTTACACATTTGAGATTTCTCTTTTATGGTGCTTTACTACCCAGACTTGATTAAGTTCTAACTTGCAAAAATACACCATGTCCACATATGTGGAAAACATAATTGATGAATAACTACCCCATTCCTCCTTTATTAATAACCATTCCCAGTTCCTCAGACTTCACTTGTGGTCCCCCAGTTTCTGAGTCAAAAACAATTGGACAGAAATAAACAATACTGTTCCAGAGAGATAATAATGTTTATAGTTGTTCCAAGGGGTAGAGAGAAGCTTAGGGTTTTTTTTTCATCTTTGCAACCTGTAATTACTGGCATTCAAATTCTCCTGCTAAGGGCAGTGTAGCAAAGTGAGGACTCATCAGTGCAGCACCTCCTGCTGGTCATCCTGGGAATTAGCTAGCTTCCAGCTTAGAGCACCCTCTGCTACCCTATGTCTTGCCTGCCACTGGCCCCCATGTCCCTCCCAGACCCCGGTGCCCTTTGCCTTCGGGATCTACTAAAGCAGTACCCCCACACTCTGGGTCTCCCCTCCCAGGGGAACCCCCAACCCTCTATCACCATCCTGCCACAGTGGCTCCTGCCAGTCAGCATCTAGCCCCCACTCACTGGGGCAGACTGCAATCTATAAACCACTCATCACTGGCAAGAGGGTTTTGGACCAGCTGCCTCTGCCTAACCCGAGACTGCACCTCTGCAGCCCCAGTGCCTTCTTTGGGCCCTGCTCAAGACCTACAACCTAGGGAGTTGCCTGGCTGAATCTCCCTAGAGCCTCTTGCCTTTCCCCAGCCCTGCTCTGTTCCCTATACCCTGAGTTCCCAGGCAGCCAAGTCCTTCTTCTCTCTCTCTAAAGCTAGAGAGAGACTCCTCTCAGCTTCTGGTCCACAGTCCTCTTCTAGGGCCAGCTGTGGCCTGATTGGGGCATGGCCACAGCTGTGGCTGCTTCCCCAATCAGCCTGTCACAGCCTAAGCCCTCTCCAGGGCTACTTTTACTCCTTTTCTCCAGGAGTGGGACAATTTCCCCAATACAGGCTGGAATGTGGATTATAGTATTCTCCTAACTCCTGCTGAACTGGAATTAGAGGATTTTGCCTGCACCTTCATTCTCTGCTCTGCTATTTATTTTTCATAATTGGTTCCAATATGACTGAGTCACTGTTAACCAATTGAAACCAAACAGGTATCAGAATCAACACTGACTTTGCCAACCAAAGTTATCTTTTCAAGTATTCTCAACTGAGATGGTATTCTTCTACTGCATCATATTATATCATTGCAATTGGTGATACAATATAAGTAATACTGGTAATATAAAAAGTAAAAAAAATGCATCTGAACACAGTAACATATCACACTCAACTATCTAACAATCCTAGTCATCTATTCAGGAGATCAGAGTAGATGATCACAAGGCTCTTCTGGCCCTGCAATCCACAAATTCCATTAGGCAAGAGAAAAGTGCAGTTTTTTTTAAATCAGTGCCTCTCTTAGTGTATTTCCTGCACTTTTATTAAAGGTGATTCAACAGAATTAAGCCCAGAATCTGAAAACACTTCTGCTCTTGCTTAACTCTGCACAAGAGTGGTCCCATTGAATTAAATGGGACTAGTCAAACACAATCAGGGCCCTATTCACTCATTAACTTTATCTGCTGATTTGTAACAGCTGTAATTGGGCCCTATCCTACTCCTCCTATTCGGGAAAATGGGAGTTTTGCCTGAGTAAAGAGTGGAGGACTGAATCCTTTAAGCTGCGAAATTAATATTTCTCTTATCTCAACATCTGTCCACCATATATGTCAACAGGAAATTTCATTGCAGGTGATATACATGAGGCACTTATATCAGTCACCTTTCTTATCTTACTACATGTGTCAGAATATACCTGTGCCCACTATTGTAATAATCTTTGTACATAGTATGCCTTGTGGGGTATCATTTGAAAACTCATAATTTGCTGGTCATTATTATCCTGGTAAAATGTGTGTGGCCACATTCTGTAAAGTTATAAGATTCCACTGTATGGTATTACTAATACAAGTTCCAAGCTGGGAAGTGGCCAAACCAGTTCCTCAGTGACAAAGGGCAAGCTGGCAACTCAGCCAGGTATAAACCTGGCCAATGCGCCATTACCTCCTAAGTGGCCATTCTTTGGCAAGAAAATAATCTTAGCAAAGAAACAGCATGAGGTTCCTATTCCACAGAGTCTTCCTGTCACCATGCTTTCAGATAGAAATGTTTCTCAACGGGGGTTAGAAGACTACACAAGGGAAAGGAAAACACCCCCAGAGATCTCCTCCTCCTCCTCTCTATCAATTCACTGCAGCAGAAGAAACAACAGAAGCAGCCATTAACTAGAAGAAAGGGTTCCTGGCCTAAGAACTTTGCCCAGTAAGATGGCTGCGAGCAAGTGATGAGAAAAACTGCTTTGAATTGTTGAATTGAGTTTGTTAAGTTAGGCATTAGTTGTGTTTTATCTTTATTTTTCTTGTAACCATGTCTGACTTTTATGACTCATTACTTGTATTCACTTAAAATCTATTTCTTTGTAGTTAACAAACATGTTTGATTGTTTTATCTAATCCAGTGTGTTTAAATTGAAGTGATTGGGAAACCCCATTTGGGATAACAAAATGTGTGCATATTATTTCCATTGATGAAATACCAGACCTACATACATTCGTATTGACCAAGAGAAGGCTGGGCAGTACAGGACATACATTTCTGAGTGGGAAATCTAGATATGGAAGTGTTTTGGGCTCACCCTGCAGTATAACTCAGACTGGTGAAGGCCTAAGTGCAGAACCTACAGAGACATAGCTGGGAGTAACTTACATGCTGGAGGCGCTTTGTGGGCAGTCCAGACTGGAAGCTACAGCAACAAACCATTGTAAAGGGCATCCCAGTTTAGAGGTATTGGTGACATAGCTATTCATTAGTGCAGATTGTACCCTGGGTATGTTACACTATAGCAGATTTGAAGCAGATTATTTAAGTATGACAGCAATATTATATTCTTTTAATATATTCTTGTTTGCTATATTAAGAAATTCAATACATTATTTTCCTTCACATAGATTTACTGTTGGTCAGTGGATGGTAAAAACTGAACTGATGAATCTGGATACATTTATGGATAAAAGCCTTTTCCAACAAATAAAGGAGGTCCAATAGGCAATTCTAAGGACTATTTTTGGAGGAATCCAGGCAAAAATTGTCTATAATGCTCATCATACTTCAGATGAAAAAAGGAAATACTCTCTACCATTTCACAATGTCTCATCCCCTCTCCACCAACACAGGATTTTTCTCAACACAAACTATCTTAATGGTCAACAAGATGAAAGTTAATTACTGACACAAATTAAATTACAGGTAAAAAAAAAGAGAAAAAAACATGATCTAAAATATAAATCTACAGTGGATGCCAGTAAGAATTCAACTTTTTCTATTCTTGATACTTGCAATAACCGTGATGTCTTCCTATCCTTAAGATAGGAGATACTATTGTACCATAAACACAGTTGTTGAGGTCTTTAAGATATGTTCTGAATATAACTTTCTTCAGTGGAATCATGGAACACTGTATAATTTATTGTTGGAGAGTCCATTATTAGTTCCACAATATAGATAATTTTTTTGAGGGAATTAAGCCATGAACAGTGAAAACTGAAGATTCACTACAGGTGGATAATACCTGCTGTTCATAGACTGCACGCAAATTCAAACAGTAGGAGGTTGCCTTATCTCTCAATATGAAATTATCACAAAACAGTGATATCATGTTCATGCAGTGGTAGGGACAGAATGTCAAATCAAAAGTTCATTCTGTTTATTTGCAACACTACCCACAAATATTAAAATTACATATTGCTATATGTAATAAGTCACACACAAAAAATCTACATAGTATCAACATGGTATACAAGAGACTAAGTATGGAATGGAATTTATTCTCCCATGAATACAGATGTATAACTGCCTTTGAGACTAATGGGAATTATTCATGTATATCAAAAGAAGAACAGACCAATTTAAGAGAGTAGCAGCACCTATTCCTACACAGCTAAGAGTTCTCGGATATCAAAGCATCATCAAAGCCTAAACTTATGCTCATGCCAGGAGCCTAAGAGTTTAGATACAGGGGTATTTTGCTGTTAAAAAAATAATGAACAATTTTGCTATAATCCATATTTTAAAGTGTCTTTTATGTTAATGTGATACCATAAGTATTTCTACAGTACAGTAGTTTGATAGTTTGATGTCCAACTGAAAACAAGCCCATGTAAACCAATACATATAAAGTAAATTAACTGAACTTTAAGTATAATACAATTATTTTCAAGTTCAAAACCTGACATTCCCTGATACTGTAAAGATCATCTGTTGACAGATGTCTTTGCAAATGTTTTAGTCTACCATTTTGAAGCACTAATGACATGACACAAAATCAACTGATTCAACATATACACACACATGCAAAAAGACAGGTGATTGAACATTTTACATGTTAAATCAGGTGTATATTTTTATGCTGCTGAATTGGAAAGTATTTCCATATTATTTTCACAGTGCCAGGTCAGGGTTGAGAAATATTCAGTGAAGACAATGAGGAGTCCTTGCAGCACCTTAGAAACTAACAAATTTATTTGGGCATAAACTTTTGTGAGCTAGAACCCACTTTGTCAAACGCATGGAGTGGAAAATACATTAGCAGGTGTAATATACATGGTAGATGAAAAGATGGGAGTTGCTTTACCAAGTTGGGGGTCAATGCTAAAAAAACAATTCAATTAACAGTAGAATACCAAGGGAGGAAAAATTACTTTTGTAGTGGTAATGAGGATGGCCCATTTCAAAGAGCTGGGAGAAATTAGTATGGAGAAATTAGTTTGTGTAATGATCCATCCACTCTTCAGTGAAGTATGTCAACTGGTTCTGGTAGGCCTGATATATGGAATAACTGAGGCCTTCAGTGTTAAGGGCTGTCACTATGGTAACTTTCCTTAAGAGTATGTTCAGTTCATAAAAAATAAAAAAATAAAGTGTAGTTGGAGTCCTTTTTAATTAATTCTAATTTTGATTATTAACTATTTAGGTGCCATATAAATGTATATATTATTAATCCATAACAATAAACAAAATCCAGATTTAAACTAGCCACATGCTTTTTGACAAATCTATATATTACTAAATACAGAGGCTTTACTTCAGGCAGTATACATTCAGGGAGAGATTTGAAATCCTGGGATTCACAACACTCTGTATCCAAACCAGAGTAAGCTCAAAGTGGAAAATATGTCCTACCTGTGAAGGTGTAAAAACAATATTAAAATCATCTCCCACCTAGTTCCCACATGGAACTTGTTTTAATGCTGGAAATGTTGATAAATATACCCTATTACATTTCCAATTATATTTTCTTTCAATTGTATGTTATAAGAACATAAAAACATAAAAATGGCTGTCTTGAGTCAGACCAAAGTTCCATCCAGCCCAGTATGCTGTCTATCGTGCCCTGGAGTGAGTGAAACTAACAGGTAATGATCAAGTGATCTCTCTCCTGCCATCCCTCACCACCCTCTGACAAACTGAGACTAGGGACACCATTCCTTACCCATCCTGATTAATAGCCATTAATGGACTTAACTTCCATGAATTTATCCAGTTCTTTTAAAAACCCTTTTATATTCCTAGCCTTCACAACCTTTGCAGGTTAGGAGTTCCATAAGTTGACTGTGCGCTGTGTGAAGAAGAACTTCCTTTCATTTATTTTAAACCTGCTGCATATCAAAGTCATTATCTGTACTGAGTTTTATTAAACAGGAAAATGGAATCATAGCTGAAATATATTTTAAAAAGTGGAAAAGTGACTTGGAAAAGAGGAAAATAATTCCCCCACCCCCTGCAAGGTCACTGGCAAATATATTTAATTCTTAATAATGAAACAATAAATGGTTTTTACCATACCAAAAAAACCACAGAAATGTGTGCCTTGTACTTATTTCTCCCGTGGAATGAGTTTCAAGAGTCAAAATGAAATAACCCTAACGCCTCATCCTCTGAATTTCATTACTTGTGAAATAAGATACTGTGACAAAGCTCCAAGTTTGTACTTGTGGGTCCTGCGCTTCCTGGCAGATTTAGGGGCCTCAGAAACTCATCTAGGTCCCAGAGTGACCTCCCTTTCTCAGTATAATTGACAAGAGTCACCACCTAGTGAGTTACCTTCATCACAGGCCAGTATGGAAGATGGAAAAGTGGGGAGCCCGGGCCCGCCCTCTACTCCGACTCCAGCCCAGGGACCCTAATAGTATCAGCTAAGATGGCTGAACTTTTAGGCACAAAACACAATACAATTCCCTGGGCTACTTCCCCACAGAAGTCCACGCTTCTTCAAACTCCACTTCACCCTTACCTCAGGGCCTCCTTCCTTCTGGATGATATGTTGTCCACCACTCAGTTTCACCAACAGCACAACTTCCTTCCACAGCTCCTGACACCCACAGCCCACCTGACTAACTGGGAGGTTTTTATCTGGTTTCAGCTAGTGCCTGATTGGCTTCAGGTGTCCCAATCAGGCTAGCTGTTTCTACTCCTTTCTAGAAGGTTCTTAATTGGCCCCAGGTGTCTTGATTGGCCTGGAGTAGCCTTTGTTTAGCTATCCAGGGAACAGGGACCTGCACATCCTGAGGCTGATATACCTGCCTTCCAGCACTCTCCTATACCCTTCTGGTCTAACTCTGTCACAATACCAATCAATATAAGTAGACTATCAGAACATGGCCTAGAGTTTTAGACAAGTAGTCCAGTGATGGGAAAAGCTCAAAAGGGAAAGATTTTGCATTACGTCTTTCTTTCAGGTGTGCAGAAAATGGAACAGCCTTCCTCACAATGATCCAGCACTTTCACTGTTAGTCCACATCCATAATTTAGAAGCACTGAAGAGTATGAAAATGTAGCTGTAAACATACAGAAGTTAATGGGATATTAAATGTTTAGTTGGGAATAAAGATACTGTAGTAAGACGAGGCCCTGAACATAAATTCTTGTATCAGAGGCCTAGCATGAGGCCTAAAGCCTGAACCAAAGTACTTCCAGGCATTGCCAGGCAAAAAGATGGGCTGTGAGCCAGAGACAGGCCATAATTGCAGAACTTGGCAAGAAAAGGGCTGCCAGAAAGTACACACTAATTATGTAAGTAGTTGTGCTAAGATGGCACCTGGACATCCCAAGGACGCTTCACGGAGACAACAAGGAACAGCCAGATGCATCCCAAAGACAGGGTCAAAAGGACAGCATAATGGATAGATCTGTTTGTTTGAACCAACATGATCAAAGGGGGAGACAGCACCCTAATAAGTCAAGGGGCTGTATGTCCATGTAGCAGTAGAGATGAGTAATCGGTCTTGCACTGTATAAAAGTAAGAGCCAGGGGACACATCTTTGTCTAGCCGAGGGGGCAGTGGAGATTCCCGCCACTGACTGAGCTGTGTCCATTTTCTAGAGTCTGTGGTCTTTGGGGGTTCTCTCGGGGTCTGCTGTG
The DNA here is from genome assembly GCA_007922305.1 of Dermatemys mawii. Taxonomy (NCBI): domain Eukaryota; kingdom Metazoa; phylum Chordata; order Testudines; family Dermatemydidae; genus Dermatemys; species Dermatemys mawii. The sequence goes on along the minus strand of ML677333.1, from coordinate 51,289,296 downwards.
TCAGCTATCTGCGCAGAGCTGGGACAGCATACAGGGAACACGCACACAGCCAACTGAGATCATCATCGAACAAGAGCAGAGTACCACACCGGTGGTACTGACAACAGATATAAGGAAGGCTTGGATGGATTCAGATGGTCTTGTTTCATCCACTTAACCATGGATTGTACAATATCTTTTATAGTGATCATGATTCATTTAAAGTAATAGTGAAACATCTGCTACTAACATGCATTCTGTTTTTAGCTTACTTCTGCTACTCTTTGATTGATAGCACACCTTCCCTCATTAATGCTTTTGTGATAAAAAGGGAGGAGGAAGACATTTATTTTATAACTGTGTAAAAATATATCCCATATATATTACTTGAGCAATTGCCAAACTAGCTAGAAGGTCTGTGCCTACATTTCATATTCCAAACCCAAGAAATGTTTAGCACTTATACTAGAAAGTGGCAATTAAACCACAGGAAGGGCTGTCTTTTCTCACTTTAGTAATGATATATCAAGCTAGCCTAAATCAGCAAGACTGATGTGATTTTCTGTGTCTTTAAATAGGACTGATTTTCAGTAGGCAAAAACTCAGCACTTTCTTGTAAACAGTCTCCCTTTAAAGTGTGCCAAGTTGGACACTCATAATCGCTAGTCACCTTAAAAATGTAGATCACACATATTTATTTCTTTATACCCATATAAAACAAGCCTAGGGCAAGAGAGATGAGCAAAACAAAAAGTTAACCTCATGGTAAAGTCATGGCTAACACCTCGTGTCTCCTCACTTAGCCTGAAATTATATATTCCTTACAGATCGCATATCAAACAGGAAAAGAGTACTCTACAATTAATGGATAATAAATCTTTACTTTCTGTAACTAATGATAGGTGAATCCTGAAAACTTCTTAAGTTCTTTGGTTTGGATCCTTCTCTAAATTCCCTAAATCTTTAAAGTCAGCAAAATTGGGATATAAATCTCGGCCTTTCTCAAGGTATTCAGATCAAAACACAAACATATCAAACTACACAGTAGTAAATGGCACTTATAACTGCACACTGCACCAGGCCAGGGCACTGTCTGAAAAGCAAGTAACAAAGAGCATCAGCTACTCAATCATTAATGTCACTTTTACCCTGTGTTTTCTTGGAAGGTCTTTGTGAAAGAGTTCACCCACCACTGGTGTCCCCTTGTGTATCCCCTGTGACAGTCACTCTGGTCCTGTGATGTTCTGCTCATGACTCAGGCCCTCAGTTAGGTCATGTTTTTACACCCTTTCGAGATATATAAAATTGTCTGGCAAAGGATAGGTCTAAAGTCACGTCAAGGGCTCCAGGCCTCCCCTGAGACTTTGTCTCAGGGGAGGCCTGCACGATCTTCTCTTGCCTAGATTCCCTATGTCATGGGAGGGCTTTCCATCTTTTATCTTACATAGGCATTGGTAGGAGAATCTGGACTCTCACTCTCCACCAGTTTCCAATCCAAAATGTTTTGTGGTAGGCAGAGAAGGTCTAAAGCCAAAGCTGCGATACCACTGCTTCCGTGAATTGCTTACCAGTCTCCTTCTACCAAAAGAGAGTAAAAAGACATTAAACCAAAATAAATCAAAGATAAATCTCAGACCGTTTATCCTCAGGAGATCTGGTAGAGTCCCACTTACCAGAGGTCCCAAGCACCTGCACTTCACACCACGCTCCCTAAAAGCATAAGAGATTACTTCAGTGGCCAGCTAGAGCAGGGGTCTCCAAACTACGGCCCAAAAGCTAATATGGCCCTCATCTCAAAAAGTTTGGAGACCGCTGAGCTAGAGGAATTACTAGTTTAGTGCCAGTGGTATAGGCTCATCCCTGAATGTCCAAGTACAAATCCTATTGATAACCCAAGCTGAGTAATTATTACAAAAAGTGGTACCTGAGCAGGTATTTGAATGTGGGCAGAGGCTCAGGATGTGCTTCCTCCAAGACAGTTTAGTGTAAAAAACCACAAGCAAAGTGTGCGTGACTTCCCCTTATAAAGGCAACTCCACTGAGGACAACAGACTTCTACTACTAACAGCTAATACAATCAGTCCTTTGATTTAAGCGATAGACATTTGGTGTTGTGGCATCCGGCTTCAAACCAAGCTCATAACTCAGGTCAGGGGCCATTAAAGAGAAAAATTAAATTAGCTCTTACCTCATTTGCATATAAAAACCTTTATGACAAACTAACACCACAAAAAGGTCTCAAAATTTAGAAATGGCTGAAGAAAGAAAAGCTACTAACAAGAGACCAGTCTGCATTTAAATCTTTTCACTTTTGCATTTTATCACTCTCAAATTTGCAGAAAGAGAGATTTTCCCTTTATTGTAAGATCAGCATTTGGTATTTTCAGGTCTTGTTTCCAATGACATTTTCATTTTAAAACTTCATTTATGTTTTTTAAACAAACAACCAGATAAAGGAAAATTATGCCTAACACTGATGTAACTCCATTGACTTCAACGAAGTTACTCCTGGCTCACATCTGTATAAATGAAAAAATTCAACTATATTATAAAGAGAAACACTATAATATACAACTTCTAATTTTGATTAGTTCAGAAGATCACTTCTCGGGTCCCTTCCCAAAAGAAAAAAAATCTCTACTCTCTGAATAACTTGTAATGGATGTTGGATAAGTGGTTAAGGTGGGCAGGAAATTAGGATGGAGAAATGCAAATATTACTAATTATTACTAATAAGCAGCCCAAAATGTCCAATACAAACATTTCAGTGGAAAGGCTTTAGAAATAAACACTCAAAATAAAATATCAAGAAAGTAATGTTGCAAAATATATTTAAATATTTAATCCCACGTACAAATATAATGTTTATTATTTCATAGTCACTCTGATGACTGATCTAAGATCTTTGAAAAAACATGTTAATTCTTAACTGGTACTGAGAAATTTCAAAACTATCATGCAATCAGTTTAATATTTGTTTTAGAAGATTAATTGCAGAGGATATTTACAAGTCCTCTAAGAAACTAAAATAGGAATCTGACCTTGATAACAACAAATATTTATTCTAGTATTTGCAGATCAGCAATTTCATTTCTGTTTCAAAGATCACACAGACCTTTATGTCATTCTGGATTCTTGTCAGCCTTAAATATGTACATTGCAAACACTGTAGCTATTCATTTATATAGAACATTATAGAATAACCTTGTGGAGAGCAGTAAAAACTCCATGGATACTGACTGAGAGGAAGATTTTATTGTAAAATAAATGCATATAATCTGGTCTGGACTGGGCATCAGAAGGATGCTGGAAATTTTATTTCTCTTAATTTCAGGACGTGCAACACAGAATCTTATCATCCTTAGGTTCCATTTTATATTTTAGTACATACCTAGAATGAAGTGCAAAGTTTCCCAAAATGGCTTTCAATATGGCAAAAGCAGAGGGAATGTGATACTTTTATCTATAGTTTTATCTAAGGATACAATACAGTGCATCTGAGGAGCGGATGTATATTTTACTATTTATTTATTTAGCATGTGCATAGTTATCTATCCAAGAAATGGCATCTTCAGTGGCATGAACCTAGTCATCAGGCATCCATTAGTTATGTGGGTTATCGCCTGTGTTGTGCTGCAGCTGCACAAAGGGTTGTCACGAAGGCCTCAGTGATACTAATTGGCCACACAGAGAGACTTTGCTCAGTCCGGAACCTGTTCAACAGGGACCATTGGCAACAGGACAGGTCAAAACCAGGTGGGCAAATTGTGAGGTAGGTGATGAGGGGCTGATTGGGGATTATAATAGATATGCATTCCTCTCACCAGAGTTTTTCCAACCTAACACTCTGGCATAGTGGATTTTACTCATCCCTGTAATCTAAAATTGGAAATTCTATCTCCAAATATGGCATGAAATTGATTAATATATTGTGAATGTTTTGTGTAACGAATCCCTTAAATGATAGTGTAGGAGTCTTTATGCTAGGTGGAAATATTTAAGATTTTCTGAACCCAAGTATGAGCAACAACATAATTTTTCCTTAACTTCCTCATGCATTTATATGCTGACTCGAAGAAGAGCTCTGTGTCTCTCACCAACAGAAACTGGTCCAAGAAAAGATATTACTTCTCCCATCTTCTTGCTTATGTGTTTATAAGGAAGTTTTACACTAGTGGTGATTATACTTGTTGCTTCCCGTTTTGGTTCCTATACTTCTTTTCTTTGGATTTTGTGTTGCATAATTTTGTAAGATTTATTTACATGGTGTTTTTATGTAAGTCAGATTCAGCTCAGTGGCTGAAAGTTCCCCATGGAAACCAGACCTTCCTAGCAGCAGTCACTCAAAGAATGGGTAATCTGGGCTGGACCAGCTAAGCGCATCTCTGATTCTGCATATCTCACATGGAGTCTCTCTCATAGCTAGAAGTTAAATATGCTTCCCTATTGGAACCCTCAGAATAGTGGAGTGGCAGCATCACTGACTACTCTCCTATGGAAATCAAGCACTTCTCCAGTGCAGCTGGCCCATAGTAAAAGGAAGAATTCAACTTGCACATCCCCACCTCCACTGGCGTGAATCTTGCCCACTACGTTGTAATTTTAGCTGCAGACCTTTGGTCAAAATTCTGCTGTTTAATATTGAAAGAAACAGAAAGAATTAATGTTTGCAATGACAGTCTAATATATGGGTTTTGTCAAAGATTTCAACATTTTTAAGACAGCATCATTCTGATTCATCTCCTTTTTACTTTGTATACCTATTGTATGGGGTGAAAAGTAGAGGAAAATGTGACTGCAGCTGGAAACATTCATCTTCAAGAAGCAAGCTAATGAGACGACAAAGAGACAAACCAAATCATACCAAACACACCTAATCCAACAGGAATTTCTTGAAGCAGTAAAAAGAGTGACTATGCCATACTTGTTAACAGACACCAGTCCTATTCAATTGCTGCCAACATTCTGCCATTCCTTACAGGAACACCACACTGTCAGGCATGAAAATGTAACTCTTCATGCCTGATAGTGACTCCACCATTGATCAGCAACGCAACAAGAACAAAACCTTGAACTTGGCAATCAGATGAAATTTCAGAGACAACCTACATGGAACACAAAGAAAGAGGTCAAAACATCTAACAGAAACATAGACATGACACTAACAGCATGCATGTAATGTTCAATCAACTAATGCACCCTGGATCTAATAAATGTAATGTTTTATTTCCTCTGGGTGATCTTTTAAGATTCAATTTTTAGCACCAGCCTATGAGATGTGTTCCATGGGAGGCTAGAGAAGTATTTTACAAATATTACAATCCAACTATAAATACTAAACATTTTACACCTCCTCCATTCACTTCAATTTGCATGTTAATTTTATAAAGTAGCTTGAAGAAACTGCCAAAACACTGCCTTTAAACAAAGAAATTACAGAAGAACATGCTTATTTACATTTTATTTATACTGTAACTTGTTTTTATTCTTTCAGTTTAAAACAAAAAAAACACCATGTCCTGTATTTTATTTCTTCAGCTTCCAAACACATTCTGTGAAGAATGACTAGGTACCTAACTAAATGCATGTATTCCCAGAGTAGAATGCCCTCATTTCCCACCATTACTCTCATGCATGAAAAAGTGGCACAGATACAAAATATACACCTATAAAGTATTTTTTAATACAAGATGAGAAATGCATCTTCTAGAAGGCTAGAAAGCTATTACAGAGCTATTCAGGAATGAGGAAGGCTTGAAGCAGGTATTTAAGAATTTAGAAGTGCCATTATCTTTAAAGGGAGAGTTTGCTTTTAAATAGAATAGATACAGCCTAAGCTCTCAGGTGGCCTAAGTTTCTGTTGCAAAGCACCTGTGGACAAGTTGATTCTGAAGCTCAGCATGGGGAATCCTGCCAATTGGCTTAGCATGCATCCTGAAATCATGTGAATTTTGAAGGGCTTTTTTTTTTAGGAGGAGTCATAATCACAGAGTTTGAGATGCAAGCTGAACACATAGGGACTGATTATCAGAACACAAGAAGCCCAAGGGCATATGCAAATATACGAGTGCAGCTACACATTTTATTTGAGCATGCAGTTATTGTGAGTAGACATGTAAATCAGGAATTTTCATATACAAATGGTCAGTTACATACAAATTTGACCATTTGTCAGTGCACATTCATACATTGCATATCTGATGTTTTGAGAGTCAGGTCCACAGGGACACATGCCGCTGTTGATATCAGCAGGGTAAGGATGTTCTGATTACATAAGGGTGGCAGGACTGGACACTAACAGAAGGGGTTGGGGAGGAGATAAGTTTGTAAAAGCAACTTTCTGATCTGTGCTGGGAGCAAGGATCTCCCAAAATAGATCAAGGACACTTGCAGCCAGGGAACGTCCACTGACATCACTGGGAGTGATGCATTCACCTGTCAAGGCAGAAAGGGAAGTCTTACTGGGAGCTGCGTTAGCTTCTGTTAAAAACATTATCTGTCTTATTTCAAAATCAGGATAGCTGCATAAATGTTTTACTTGTAAAGAAAAGTAGTTTAAGTTCATTCCATTTTGCTGGATCTGCTGCAAAACTCACTGTCTCTGAAAAATATTTCCTGCTCTGGCTGGCAGGTTGAGAGAGCTCTGTGAACTGCAGTCAGGGCCAGCTCCAGGCACCAGCATAGCAAGCAGGTGCCTGGGGTGGCAAGCGGCGGGGGGCAGCATTCTGGGTGCTGTCAGAGTGGTGCGCTCAGGCGGAAGTGCACGGAAAGCCTGCTCTTCCCTCAGCTCAACACTCCTCCCTATTCAGCTGCTTGGGGCAGCACAGAAGGTAGAGCCAGCCTTGACGGCAGTAGACCCACCACAGCTGTGTGCCACAGGGGGAGACAGAATGTGGATGCCCAGGGGGATTTTACATCCTTCTCCAGAGTGCCTCTCTCAGCAGCAGCATGGGAAGACAAGTGTTGCAGGCATGGTGGAGGCAAAAGGGATTGCTGGTGACATACACTCCTGCATGGAGTCACAGACCTAACAGATTCCCCACACATTAGGGGTGTTCTAGGCAAGTAAAGTAGTAGTGGCTGAAGGGCTAGCTGCTCATCTGATCCACTTCAGCCATCAGAGTGAGGGAGCATGGATTTTTCCCCACATTCTCCTCTTTAGATCTTCAGTATTTACTTGAGCTTAGCATAACAAGAAAAAGGGGGCAGAATTTAGCATGAAAGAAATAGCCTCTACTCTAGGCCCCAGTGCAACCAACCATTCAGTACTGAGAGTGTAATAGTGCACACTGCTTCAACCAGGCTTGAGGCATAAAACCCCTAATATGTAGTTGCAGAAAAAGGAAATAAGTGACTGCCTCCAACGAGTAGTTGAAGGGGAACATAATATGAATAGACCAAAAGTTCCAGTAAGAGATGCTGAGCCAATTCTGCCCTCATTTCCAGTCGTGCTATTGCCATGTCTTCAGTGAGGTGGCATCAGTATAAATGAAGACAGAAGTTTGACTGACTGAACATATGCATTCATTTCTGAATATAGAAAAGGCAGTTAATACTTTTCCTTATGTACTGGTAAATTGTAATTTTCTAATCCAGTGTTACAATTTACTTAGACACAGTCTGGTCAATGTGGAAAGGATCCACCCTCCCCACTTGGGTGGCTTCGAATGGGTCAAAAAATGTTCAGAGACCCTCTGCACTGTGAGTGTGTAGGGTACGTGTGAGTCAACAGTATATTCCACTGGTAATCTGCTTTCCCTCCACCACAGAATGCACACAAATACTCTTTTAATTGATAATGAAACAAACCATGCTGATTTTAGAACTCTATAGCAAAAATTACCATAGCTCTCAGTCTGTTCTTTAGTTCTACCTAGTTTCATTATATAATTATTTCAAAGAGGTAATTATAACCAAGTCATTTTCAGGCCTGTTTTCCTAAGATATTCACCAATGTTGTTAAGTGTTCTGCATTTCTTTTATCAACGTAGTAACAGTGTTTAGAATATTGATTCAGAATATATGCTCATGTTCCAAATCTTTTATGCATTAAATTCAGTATTTGACTTAATGATTCTGACTAAAACTCATTGGATCATATTATCTCATTTACAGCCATGCAGTACCATTGAGGGTGATTCTACCTATTAGCAAAAACGAGGACAGAATCTCTATAGCAGGGGTAGGCAACTTATGACACGCGTGCCAAAGGTGGCACGTAAGCTGATTTTCAGTGACACTCACATTGCCCAGGTCCTGGTCTAAGGGTTCTGCATTTTAATTTAATTTTAAAAACCTTATTTACTTTACATACAACAATAGTTTAGTTCTATATTATAGACTTATAGAAAGAGACCTTCTAAAAATGGTAAAATGTATTACTGGCACACGAAACCTTAAATTCGAGTGAATAAATGAAGACTTGGCACACCACTTCTGAAAGGTTGCCAACCGCTGATCTATAGGTAGATTGAAATGTAGATACAAAATAATGGAAATGTACATACAAAATCTAAAATGAAAGGCTATTAAGATTCTAGAATAAACAAAAAGTCAAAGACATTTGCAGGATCAGATTATGTTCCTTTTTACACCAGTACAAATCCAGACTAATATAACTTCAGTAGAGTACTGCATATATACACTAGCGTTATTGTCAGCTGAATTTGTCCCATAGTTACTTCTGCTGTAACAAGTTGTTACACACACAGTATATTTTGTCCATTAGACAGGCATAACCATTAGGCATTGCTTCCTCTCAGGACATGTAATAATATTTTTAAGGAAGAGATTGTATTTTTAAAATATTTCAGATCAACTCCAGCCATAGAATTTGGACCCCATATTTCAGGAGTACCTAGTATTTAGATTATTTGGAAAATGGCAGATTTTTGACCAAATGCCCATTTGGATTTGGATTGAAGTCCAGAATTCAAACCCCTCCAAATTTGGGTCCATCTTTAATTAACCTGATTTGATTACACAAAGATGGATTATCCCACATAAAGGAAAGGAGGGTGATCTTTAACTCAGTCACACCACCATACATTTTATCATCTTTTAAATCCATATAAACTTTGGTTACCACTGTTAAGAGGTCTTCTCTTGTTCTTTTGTTTTATTGTTTAATTGAGAGTACATAAATTTGTGTTATTTTACACTGTAACATGATATGGCATCTCAGAAATTTAAGTAAAACCTTTTTCTCCCAAGTGAATACTCACTCTAAGCCAAATCATGGAGCCTTTAATTAGTTTTTACTATGGTCATAGATTCATAAATTCAAAGGCCATTGTGATCATCTATTCTGATCTCCTGTATAACACCGGCCATAGAACTTCGCCAAAATAATTCCTAGAATACATCTTTTAGAAAAACATCCAGTCTTGATGTCAAAATTGCCCATGATGGAAATCCACCATAACACTTGGTAAATTGTTCCAGTGGTTAATTACTCTCACTATTAAAAATGTATATCTTATTTCCAGTCTGAATTTGTCTAGCTTCAACTTCCAGCTATTAGATCATGTTCTACCTTTCTCATCTAGATTGAAAAGCCCATTATCAAGTATTTGTTCCCTATGTAGATACTTACAGACTATAATCAAGTCACCCATTAAACTTTATCTTCTTTGATATAAATACCTTGAGCTCTGGAGTCTGCCCCTATAAGGCTGGTTTTCTTATCCTTTAATCACCACTCTTCTAGCTCTTCTCTGAACTCTGTCCAATTTAACAACATCTTTCTTGAACTATAGACACTAAAACTGGACAAAGTATTCCAGCAGCAGTCACACCAGTGACAAATATCATCGTAAAATAACCTCTCTACTCCTACTTGAAATTTTCCTGTTTAAGCATCCAAGGATCACATTAGCCCTTTTGGGCTGCAGTGGTGCACAGGAAACAGTTGATTATGCACCCCAGTCCCCAAATGTTTTTCAGAACCACTGCTTCCAAGGATAGAGTACCTCCATCCTGTAAATATGGCCTACATTCTTTGTTCCTAGATTCACATTTAGGCATATGAAAATGCATATTGTTTGCTTGCATCCAGATTACCAAGCAATCCAGATCACTCTGGGTCAGCGACCTTTTCTCTTAATTATTCACTACTCTCCCAATTTTTGTGCCATCTGGAAACTTTATCAGTAATGATTTTTTGTTTTCTTCCAGGTCATTGATAAAAATGTTAAATAACATATAACCAAGAAGTGATCCCTGTAGAATCTCACTAGAAACACACCCACTCAACGATGATTCCCCATTTACAATTACATTGTGTGACTCATCAGTGATCCATCTTGTAATCCATTTAACATGTGCCATGTTAATTTTATACTATTCTAGAATTTTAATCAAAATGCTGTGGTACCAAGTCAAATTCCTTACAGAAGTCCAAATATATTACTTTTATCAACCAAACTTGTAAACTCGTCTATTTTCCATAAACCCATGCTGATTGTCATTAATGATATTAACCGCTTTTAATTCTTTATTAATTGAATCCCATATCAGCCAATCCATTTTCTTGCCCAGGATTGATGTCAGACTCATAGGCCTATAATTATCTGGGTCATCCCATTTACCCTTACTAATACTGACACAACATTATCTGTCTTCCAGTGTTCTGGAACTTCCCTGATATATCAATTATTAAAAGTCAACATTAATGATCCAACAAGAATTTCAAGAGTTAATAAGCACCTTAACTTTTGGATGCTGACTTTAAAATGTCTAACTTTTAGTAGCTGCTGGTTAACATCCTCCTGAGATACTAGTGGAATTGAAATAGTATTGTAGTCAGCATATGATATTGCTACATCATCTGCTTCCCTCACCTCCACCCCAAATTCAGAATACAAATATTTATTGAATACTCCTGCCTACTCTGCATCATTACTGACAATTCTGCCATTTCTATCTAGTAATAGACCAATACCATTCTTAGGATTCTTTTTGTTTCGAATATATTTTAAAAACTCTTTAGTATTTTTCTTAATTCCACTGGCCATAGATTTCTCCTTATGTCCCCTTGCTTCCCTTACCAATTTTCTACATTTCATAGTTTTTTATTTGTATTTATTACTAATTCTATTCTTATATAGGTCAAATTCCTATTGATTTCAATAGGTGATTATCTATGAAAGGACTGGGTAAAAACTGAGGCTCTCATCTTAGAAATAGTTACATATGCACTGGTTAATCCTCTGCCAAGTCAAATTGACTTTAACTGTAGCAGTTACCCTTTGGGGAACACTCACACATGTAACTGCAAGAGAGGAGCTGGAGTAAGAATCTAACTTTCTACAGGTCCATCATAGGCCATTTTGTAGGCAATACATAGCCTTTTATTGCTGACAAATAATGTAGCTACCTTAAACATTTTGTTTTAGAGATAAATGTTTTAAGGGAGATGCTTCGGGGCTTCCTCACAAAGAGTCTTTAAATGCCTGGGGGTTTTTTTGGTTTCTATTATAGGAAGTGATCCTTCCCCAAATCTCCTAAATATTTAGTTATGGCTACTTTGAGAAATTTGATTTTTTGCTATACACATTGCTGACTATGAAATTCAAAGCTCCATGCAAGAATTGTAATGCATAAAACAGATGTATTTCCCCTTTATCCATAATTATATCTGTTCAAAATATACAAATATGCCTTTTCCATGCACTGTTTTCAATTAAAAAATTTAACTGTATCTATGTAAATAATGTGTTTATAGTAGGCCACTGCATAGCAACTTTCAAATGAATCAGACATTTGAAATGTATCATTGCTAAAAAGACAATGAAACCATTTGCTATTAGACAAAGTTAATAATGACTATCAATTTAGGCTATATGCCTGACAGTTCAAATATATTTTCTGGCCACATAACAGGTTTGCAAGTCATAAATGGTTTCACATTTCTCTAAACCATACTAAGAGCATAACATGAATATTTGAAGCAGCTTAGCTTTGATTTAAATATATTTGCTCAAGATATGCTGGCAGAAACCCAAAATGCAGTGTAATGCCCTCAAAGCTGGCAATCCCAGACTCAATTTAAGAAAGCAGATAATATGGACTGGCAGCATTAAAGCAAATAAAGTCAATTAACTTTTTTTTTCTTAATTTGTTTTCTCTAGCTTGAAATTGCAAAGGATGGATAAAGCTGGGGGATTAATGAAGAAAGAAATTACTGGAAAAGGAATAAAATCAAGAACAACAATAAAAGGGAATTAGGAATTCTAACAGCTATTATTTATTACTCAGCAGTTACTAACGAGTTACATAGTAATACTCATCTATTTAAGGTCACCCCAAGACAGAAAGGAAACAACTCTCATGGAAACTTGTAGATAGTCAGTACCATATTCTAAGAATCAATATGCTAAACTGAAAATATTCACTTTCTTTTTTAAAAAAAAAATACTCTGTATCATTGCATATTTACTGTAAATGTTATATTTACTGTAAATACCAAGTCTGCCAAATTATTTCTTCCACAGCTTCCCCTCATACAAAGCAATTTAATTCAATTCATTGTTAAATCAATTATGCAGACTGCTGTATTTTGTGTACATTAAGATGTTGGCACTTAGGTTTTCCAAGATGGGATAGCAGTGAAACAGCCAAAATGGGTTGCAGAATACTAACACATTTTGCAATGAAAACAAATGGTTTGCATTATTCAGTTATTGCTGGAAGGTATTTCAGTTTTTGATGCCTAGAATTCACTCAGCTTAAGAGCTGAAAAAACAAGTATTTTTTATATTACACTCACCACACTTCCACTGGAGACGTTCATGAAAAAGTACTATTGAGTGGATTAGTACTAACTTTACAATGTTTATTGATCTCATGTTTTGAAGGTAACCTTTTATTTTTAAGTAACATTATTACTGAAGGTCAATAGCCTTTAATTTTTCTACCAGAGCACGTTCTACTTCGTGTCAGTTACACAGTTTTTTTTCATTCTGAAGTATTTTAACATAAGGAGAACCATATATTTTGCTTCTACATCTATATGCTTTGATTTGATATATATGCTTCAAAACAATATTTATTTTTAGCATAAATATTAATTTGGTAGGAAACAAAAGTCTACACATTATCTGTTTTAGTTAGGCATTTCTTTATATCTTTTTATTTTAATAAAATACATTGTTTCAAACATGTAATTTAAATTGTAAACTTTTTTCCCTTTCTGAAAATGGTGAAATACTTTTAATCCATTATTACAGAATTCAAATGTTAAGCAAAATTGTCTAAAACTACAAAGACTTTCTCTCAACTGAAGCCATCTCTCATATGCTCTAGGCCAGGGATCAGCAACCTTTGGCACGTGGCTTGTCAGGAGAATCCGCTGGTGAGCCAGGATGGTTTGTTTACCTGCAGCATCTGCAGGTTCGGCTTATTGCAGCTCCCACTGGCCATAGTTCGCCGTTCCAAGCCAATGGGGACTGCGGGAAGCAGTGACCAGCACATCCCTCGGTCCACGCTGCTTCCCATAGTCCCCATTGGCCTGAAACGGTGAATTGAGGACAATGGGAGCTGCTATCGGCCAAACCTGCAGACACTGAAGGTAAACAAACCATCCTGGACTGCCAGTGGATTTCCCTGATGCGCTGCATGCCAAAGATTGCCTATCCCTGCTATGGGCTCTCTATGATGATAAGAGCCATATAAGTACTAACATAGCTTGCTAGCTGTCTGGATTTAAGTGGGAATATATGAATCTTGCATCACAGTTTGATTTACAGTAGTGGAGTAAGTCCAGATGTCCAGCATAATATTGCAATGCCAAGAATCTATGTTTGAGCTCAGCACCTGTATTCTTTCTTGGGCTGTGTGGCTGAGCATCAGGGACTTAGTGCTTACAGTTCTTATAATGGCGTGCTTTGTAACAAGAACACTTTCTGTCCATTTGATGATGTGAGATGATATACCCTAAGGAAGGCTCATGTCTGGTCCCACGATTGTGGGAACGAACCGGGGGATGCTTATGTTAGAGGATCAGAATATTCTCCTGTTAGGCAACACAACTCCCTAAGAGAGGTTTGGAATAAGAAGCAGCCAGTTTATGGTTATCATCCCACTGCCACAATTCCAGGACAGCAAACATAGACTGGTTCCATCATATCAAGTCTATCCAGATAGCAAAGAGAGACTCCAAAATTAAGGCTAATCCTCAGGGAAAACAGTTCTCATTGGGGCTGGAAAAACATATAATTGGATAATTATAGCCACTAAAAACCAATGAAAATATTAATTACAGCAGATTTAAATACAATTAAACCTATGCATTTAGGATTACATTGTCCCTCTCTGCAACAAAAACCTAAGTAAGGGAGAAGGCACTGCAACTCCCACTGACTTTCTTTGTAAGGGCCTAAGTTTGACAACCAGCAAAATGCCTAACACCACTACCAGTAACTGGAATGTCAATTAATTTGCTCATTGCTAAAAGCAGCAGAGCTAGCCAGTAGGCTTTTGCAGGAACTTTAGCATAACTAAGACAAGTCAGAGGGAAGGGGGGCGGGGTCACACCTGCTTCTTGTTCAGTGGTTGTTTTTGATTGGTAAGCTATGCAACGCTTGTAAGGATCAAAGGGAAAAGGGGGGCTGAGTCAAGTGAACTCTGCTGTGAACCCATCTTAAGGTCCCATCCGGAAGGCTCACCACTGAAAATATGCCATTGGCCACTCAAGACCACTGGGGTAACTATTGATTTGAGGAGATCAGTAATTACTGCATTTGTATCTGCTTAAGATGAAATAAAGTAGAAGCTTTAAGTAAAAGCACTCCTGTGTGGGTGCCTGAGACTAATAAAATAAAGGCTTTAAGTGAAAGCACTTTTATTTGTGCCAACCATCTACCAGACTGATGTGCTGTGTCTCCATTGATTTATTTCCTGACACTGCCTCGCAAAGTGTAAAGTTACCAAGAGCTTTGGGTTCAGAAAACCTCAGGTAACAACTTGGGCACTGCAAACTAAGCACTCTAGAAAATCAGGCCAAAAGCACACAGTTCAGCAAAGCACTTAATCACCTACTTAAGTCCTATTACTTCCTGTGATATCTTGTCCAGGTCAATGAGCACTGTGAGACATTGTGTTAACACTCTGCCTCAGCAAGAGCCAACATTGCTGCTGCTCAGCTCTGTGTCATCTGCCTCTCTCATCAGCGTGCTGCCTGGCCAACAAACTCTTCAGAACTCTGCCAGACCAAACTTTGCCTTCCAGGTAACAATCAGTGAATCCCAAGAGCCATCTCCCTTCAGTGTCTAGTCCCTTTCACTGAACAGTCACAGAAATTCTAAAGTTTGCTGCCTCCCAAGAGACAGAGCACCCACCAATCTATGTTAGCTGAAGACTCATATTTCATTTTAATATAACAGCACTGAGATGGTTTTGAAACAAAACAAGAATAAGTTTATTAGCAAAGAACAAAGGTTTAAGTGATTTTGAGCAACAGTAAGAGAGATATGAAAGGTTACAAATAAAAAAACCCGCACTCTGTAGTGACTAAAACTTAAATTCAGCAAGTTATAATCTTTGTCTAAGCAGGTTTCTCACCTGCAGTCAATGCCCAGAGACCTCAACCTCATTTTTTGAAGGATCCACCTTTCTAAGATTTCAAGACCTCTGGCCTTCTGTGTCCCTCAGGTGATAGATGCCAAAATGGCTTTTTGCTTCCACTTATACTTCCCAAAACTCACTGTTTTGTTCCAAGAGTCAGGATGGCTACCTGCTATTCTTTGCTTCCTGATGACTTCTGATTGCCTTGATGATAAGTAAATGTTTAATGTACACTGGAAATTACCTTCCCTCCCATTTGAGAGAAAACCTGCATCCCCCTTTAGTCACAGACTTTAAAAGCATAATATCACTGAGTATCCATAATTCCCAATTATATTAATCACCAATGTGTCACCAGCTTTCACAGAAGACCTTACTCAATACATTTTATAATACATTAATACTGTATACAATCAGTTGATTCAATTGTACAATTTATTCTTTGGCATTCAGACCCCCTGTTCTCCCCTGGGGGTATCTGGACTCTGATTCTCACACCTTGTCTCCCATTAACACAATTCTCTCTCTTGTTGGGCGAGAGTCAAACCTTATGCACCCCATTGACTTCACTTGAGCTATACAAAGGATTAATTTGCCCCACTGTGTCTAGTGACTGTAAAATGAGAGGAATAAGTCTAATTTATACTCAAGTTTTCATAAAATAGTCATGCTGAGGGAGAATAGAATAGACATAACTGTCTCAGAAGGGCTAATTATGCCTATTGGCTAAATTCATTTCAATGGTAAAAGGGGGAAACTTTAATTAAATTAATAGAAATAAACACATATACATCAGATCTGAATTTGTCCAGTTCTGACTTTATCCTTGCACCTTTTGACTGATGTTCAGTCCTCTCCCTGTGTACATATAAAGCAGCTAATCATACAGACAAGCATTCCAGTGGTAGAATTCTGCATTTATATTTTTAGAATTAGATGCTTGGTGTACTAATGTAGATAATCTCAGATATTACTGTGCTAATGTAGATAATCTCCACTACTTTAACATTTTGATTTGCCAAAAGATTATTCAAGGCACAAACATAGGCTGATTTCTTATTCCAGTTTAAAACTAATTTTTGTTAAATTCCCTTAAAATATTTAGATCAAACTAATATTTACAGATCAAAAAAAAATCACAAGAATAAATACTGGAAGGGATTTCAAATTACCCAGTTAAGTAAATCCATATTGCATGTCATTACTTTTCCTGACTCCATAATACAAGGTGAAGAATTAATCCTTAAGCACTTCGGTACATTACTTAAAAGATATAATTGTTGCACAATTAAATCAAAATTCTCCTGGCATTGACTCTTGGAGAAGATTGTGCTGTGTGTTGACCTTTTTGTTTACTGCTCTTTACTCGGTTATAAAATCCCCTGAGAGAAGACTGCCCGCCTTGGAGGTAATTCCAGCAAAAATATACTCAGAAGTGTGATAGAAACCTGGTCTACTGCCATTTAAAGATATCATATAATATCATATAAAAAAGAAAGTATTACAGTGAAAGCTTTGTTTCCAGCATGTTGGGGAATGAAGGGTGCCAGTAAGTCAAAAATTCCAGTTAACTAAGAGGGAAGGGGCTCAGGGCTGTGGGTTAGAGCATGGGAGGGAGTGTGGGCTCTGGGAAGAAGTTTAGGTGTTGGAGGGGTTTTGAGGTGCCAGATCTGAGCAGTGTTCACCTTGGCCAGCTCCCTGAAAGCAGCAACATGTTCCTACTGCTCCTACGTAGAGGCGCGGCCACAGGGCTTTGCGCGCTGCCTTCTCCCAAGGGCACCACCCCTGCAGCTCCAATTGGCCACAGTTCCCAGCCAATGGGAGCTGTGGAACCAGTGCTCAGGCAGGGCAGAGGCAGCACATGGAGCCCCCATGGCCACTCCTTCACCTAGGAGCAGCAGGGTCATGTCGCTACTTCCGGGAAGCCACGTGGTGCCAATTAGGTAGCCTACTGGCCCTGGGCCAACAGGACTTTTAAAGGATATCATAAATGCTGGTTTCTAGAGCTTTCCGGTTGGTAAAGTGCCAGGTAAAAATACAATAAAAACTGTGTTAACAGTCACTCCAATAACTTTTTCAGACTACTCCAGGACAACAGCAAGTTGGTCTACATTGTGGCTGTGCCTGGGTAGGAGTACTAGAAGACAGAAAGATGCCTCAAAGAGCCCCCAAGCACATGCTCACAGGAAGGAGACACAATCGACTCAGTGCTCCCTTGAGTGCTTAGGATATTTGGCCAGCCAATGATCATGGAGAAGTATGGCCATCAAGGCAGGAGCTATGACAGATGTCCCATCCCATCCACCATGTTCCATCTGGAATAGGGCATCAGGGGCTCAGGCAGCATTCATTGCTCCTGTAGTAGTAGAAGATGGGAATGAGGCTGCCTGGGACATTCTACCTGGATTGTTCTGCTAAGGTAGATTCTGAAAGATGCCAGCACTCAGTCATAATGGTGATAATTCTGATCTCAGCATAAACCAGTGACAATCAGGAGTAGCTCATTTTAAATCAGTGGAGTAACACTGAGTTTACTCAGAATCAGGCCCTATCTCTGTACTTTCCTTTCCCCACATGGCTGCAGAAAAGAGAAATTAACACATTGCATTTAGTTTCTCTAGACCAAAAGAGACAACTATAACAATATTACCACATTGCAACAATACAGTAGTAACATCTAGTTCTTATATAGCACTTGTTATCCATAGAGCCCAAAACAGAAGTCAGTATCACCATTTCACAGACATGAAACGGCGGCACAGTGATGTAAGTGAGTTACCCAGGTTCACCCATCAAAGCAGCAGCAGAGACAAGAACAGAATGCAGGTTTTCTAGGCCCTGATGCATTGCACTATACAGAGCCCTCGGAATCACTTTATTGTTTAGGCTCCAAAACCTCAATCCTGCAATATGCTGAGCACCCTTAATTCCTATTGACTTCAAAAGGAAATGAAGGTGCTCAGTACTCCATAGGGTTGAGCCCCAGTTGATCCAGGTACTTAAGCCTGTGCCTAACCAAGCATGTCCTATTCAAGTCAATATGAGCACTGGAATGGAATGTGGAGATCTGGGTGCTATTCCTGGTTTTGCCTTTGGCCTTCTGGATAACCTTGGCTAAGTCACTTCACCTCCCTATGCCACAGTTTCCCTATCTGTACAATGGGGATAATGACCTCTTTTGTTAAAGAGCTTTGAGATCTACTGGTGAAATATGCTATATAATATTAATGCCTATTTTTATATAGTGCTTTTCATCTGTAAGTGTTAGATATTATTAACGTGACTACTCACGCTCAGAGTTAGGCATGTGATTAATTACTTTGCAGAATCAATTAAAACTTTAAACTACAACTGCCCCACTTCCCTCCTGAAATGGCAAAGTCTTATTTTAACTTTCCATCCTGGGTGAAGGTTAAAAGATTTATCCAAGGCACCCAGTTATTACAAGGTAAATAGAATATAATTAACTTATAAGGTGAAAAGAATAAAAATACAAATTCAATGTATTAGTTTCTGAAACAAATGACTGTTATTGAATAACGAAAATAAGGAATACCAGCCATTTCCTTTAAAATGGATGTATGAAGACAGTAAACATGGTTTCAAGATTTATACAGTGAAGTAGAAATTACATGTGTGGTTCAGAAATAAGATTTCAAGATCTCAAAAAAATACCTTGGTCATTTGAGCAGGAAGTAGGCAAATGCTCCCTGAATATGCAAAGCAAATGTAGCCTTCACTTGTTATCCAGATGGCTTGATTGTGTGTTAAAAGGCTAAAATGTATTGTGATTCATCAATAATAAATTATTAATACTTTCCATTTTGCTACATTGAGAATCTCAGTAAAATGGCTGTCCCTCTTTCTTTTAATGTAATCTTTCATTGTGTTATAAATTGTTAATTGGGAAGAGGAAGCAAAGCAAAGAGGAGAAATAGTTTATGACCTTCTTCAAAAGAAAAAATAATTGAACCTTAAAACCTAGAAGCAGTATGCCAGTTTATGAGTAGCTATATTTTCCTCTTCAAATATTAAAAGAACTGCATGCAAAAGATAACCCACATTACCCTGTTATAAAGTACAAACAAATGTGTTTAAACAATTCAGATAAAAAAGAACAATTCTGCTAAGAACTATAGCCTTCTTAATATGTTTTTAGCTAATCCTATTATTTTGGAAATTCTGAGCAACAAATGATTAGACTAGATATATACAGTCCCATCATGTTATGCAATCTTAATAGCAAGATAGGTTATTTAAAATAGTCACTCTAACCACTGGACTGATAGACATCTCTCTATTCTCTGAATCTTGTGCAGTTAATATGCACCTTTAACTGATGCATAATATCACAAAATATAACTGTTTTTATTACAATTCTACAGAATTAACCTCAGGGTTAGGGTTTCTTTCCTTCGTGATTTTTAGTTTTAAAAATTGTGACAAACATATCTAAATAAACAATCAAATCTACACAGCCCTCAGACTCAGACTCTTAGATACTTGAGATGTATAAAAGCTATGATGGAACATGATAATCACAAAGTCAGGGTTCCCCAAATGAAGGTTGCTAGCTGGATTTCTATAGTCTGATTAAATACCATTTAGCTCTGGTGTGCTTCACAGTTTGATTAAAACACAGAATTACCAGAGAAGAAGTAGGGATGTAATAATTTATTACATTCTTGCAGGTACTGAAGAAAAAGAGACTGTGGGTTTTATTGAAAAGTGGCTTGATGTTACAGAAACCCACCCAAAGAGAATTCCTGGGAACTGCATCCACAATGAAAGTATTATGGCTTTATAATGACTGCAAGATGAAGAGTAGATTTTGGACACATCTAAAGTAAAAGAGACAATAAACATCAAGGATAAAGATACTGATATTTCCAGACACAAATCTTAAAACATAAAATATAATAGAGGAACCAGTCCAACCTACAAAGTGATCTTGATGATCTTAATATATCAGTATCAGCACTTCACCCACCAAAGATGTGAGTGTGGGGTGTATCTGCATAGAAACTAGAATATTGTTCCAGCATTAATTTGGGGTTTGGTATATATAAAAGACCTACCAATCTTCCCCCTCCCTGCCCCTCCCGCACTACAAATAATTGACAGACAATGATAGATGATAGTGGAGCACACTGCTAAGATTTTCTCTTTTTAAATAAATTTCTTGTTCTCTTAGCTCATTACATGTGACATCATTAGACTTTCAATGGTTAAAATGTGATAATCTTCAGCAAAGTGCATTCTTGAACATACCAAATGACTGATAACTTCTGAAAATTAAACATTGCTACCTTATGGGTCAGTGCCAAGGCAGGCTTCAGACTGTTTACTAAAATAATTCAAAGTAGTAATTTCTGGTTCTGATGCAGAAATCTTTTCAATAGTGATCTAACAACGTACTGTGTTGTAAAGGTGCACGAACTTCCTGTTGTAGCCCTTTCTTTACATACCTTTCACATTTCTTGTACCATTTCTCAACAAGTTTTTGACATCCTAAACAAGAGAAATGCTCATATAATTTGTATATTCCTGTGATGCAGATAAAGAACTTGCTTAAATATTTTAGCTCCCTAAAGCTGATATTTTAGAATCACAGTTTTAATTTCACTATCAATCATTTTAACAATTCTTGTTACATTTCTAGAGGCTTTCATCATGTCTGGTAGGTTTTAATTGTGGACCCATGCTCCAAGAAGTTCCATCTCCAAGAAATTTCAATCTGACAATAGCTAATGCCACATAATCCTTTTACTAGACTTCTTGAAATTCACCTATAATTAATCTTTGTAGAGTTGCATCATTCAGTTCACAAGCCCCTATGCAGTAGTAGTAAAGTTAATTGTACCTTTCCAGTTTATTAAGTCTGGAGAGAAATATTTCCAAAATTGGCACATGAAGAATTTTGGCATTCTGATAAAAATTATTTATCTTTCTTGCTCCTGCAGTGTTTACAATCAGTGTCTAAACACACTGTGCGTAATAAGGCACCGGCATTCCCATGAATTCCTCTGGGAAGCTGCTAAATGATGAAATCATACTGTTTTACTTTGTGCATCCAGTGAGCCAATTGTCCTTCAGGGCTTTGGGGTTTCAATAGCTGCTGTAGAGCTGTGTGATCATTTTGAGTAATAAACTTTCCCCTATAGAGGTAATGATGAAAGTGATCTATTGATCTTACAATGGCCAGTAGTTCTTTTCTTGTGACACAATAATGTTTCTCAGCAGCAGAGAGAGTTTAATTATAATATAAAACTACTCTCTCTCTAGCTTCTGTGCTCCTAAAATAGTACTGTTCCCATTCCTAAATCACTAGCATTAGTGTCCAGAAGGAAAGCTGTCTTTTTAGGATGGGTAAGCTAAGATAGGTCCCATTAGTAGTGTCACTTCCAGCTGCTGGAAGCCTTTTTCACATTCTTCAGTATAGTTTAATAGATGCTCCTTTTCAGGAAACTGGTGGAAGAAATTGACACAATTTGCAAAATTATAGAACAACTAGTAATATTAGAAATATTGTTGCTCCAAGCAATGCAAATCTGTTAGGCTGGTAAATGCACCATTTTGGGCTTTAATCTCAGATGATTTATCAAGCGAAATGGATCAGGCCTATTAAGTATTTTAATTGGAAACCTCCATCAAAACACCCACATTTATTAGACAACACTCTCCCTTTTGCCAGGACGTTGAAATAATGTGCTAGCAAGATGTTATAGGTTCACCATGTTCCTAGGGGCTCACAGAGGACATTTAAAACAGAGCTGTTGTGTTGACCAATGTAGTCACTGAAGATCTCATGTCAAGCTTCTCAAAAATAGTCAGATTAACTCTGGTATCTTGTCCCCGTTTCAGAGCTAAGTATCTGGGGCAATGGAATTTCTTCCTATCCTATTCTTAGCTCATTATTTGCTACATCTTCCATTGTATAATCAAGATCACAAATGCATTCACCTGTAATGTTGGCAACCAAAACCTCTGAATGCTTTCTGCCATGCCGGATTTTTCTGGTTATTTTTACTTAATGCTTTCTTGCATTGTCTAATAGCATGCACTGTCTCTGGCATTTAACTTTTAAATTCTTTTTATATAGTATCTTTCATACCAAAGGATCCCCAAATACATCACAGATTATACACCAAGATAACATTAAAGACACTTCCCCTGCTTTCATAAATCCCTAGTAAAAGCATAGTAGTTCCCTGATCCATTGATTCGTAGTCTCCCCAAACAGCCCCATCCATGCTTCAGCCCCAGCTGTGCCTGTGAGTTCCTGGATGGTCCAGGCCGGGGCTGGGCTCTGCCACACGGCCCGCTGCAAGGACTTGGGAAGGCCAGGGCTGGTGCTCACCTGGCACTTGGGCGGCACTGCTGCAGCACCGTCAGCCGACCTTGCACTTTGGGACTGGGAGAGGCTGCAGCAGCTCCACCTGCCTGGATGGGGTCAGGGGCGCTGTGGCTGCCCCACACACCTTGTGCTCTGGGGCTGAGGTTGGGGGTGGCGGGATGGGAATGAGGGCATTGGTCTGAGGCAGAGGGGCCGGTGGCTGCAGTGGGACTGTGCCACTCTGGGCTCCAGCAGGAGAGGGGGCCTCATAGGGGAGGAGAAGGGCCTCAAAAGGAAGGGTAGGGTATGTGGGGGGGACTAGCCTCCCACAACTGCCGGTTCACTGGCCGCCCATGCCCTGACCCTTGTTTCTGCATTCACTGGTATTCTCTTCTACATACTCTGGTGAATAAAGGAGATATTTGAACTTGGGCCCAGAACAGTCTCACACAGCATGACTTCTATTTTATAATCCTTTTGATATTTCATCCCTCATATTCCATTTCTCATTATACAAGTTTTGGGGCGACGTCTAAAGTTCAGAACAAGTGTCTCAAAACTGGCTTAAGTGACAAAGATTCCTGTGGCACCTTCAAGACTAACTAAAGTATTAGAGCATAAGCTTCCGTGAGCTAATACCCACTTCATCAGAGGCATGCAGTGGAAGTATTCAGGGTCAGGTATAAATAGGCAAGAACCAGGTTAAAGATAACAGGGTGGGTCCAACGAGGCTGAACCAGCTGTTATCTCTAATTCCTCTAGCAGCTGAACTGGAGGTGTGAACAGCGAGAGAAGAGAAACTGCTCTTGTAGTTAGCTAGCCATTCAAAATCTCTATTCAGTCCCAAATTGATTGTGTCAAATTTGCAAATGAATTGCAACTCTGCAGTTTCTCTTTGCAGTCTGGTCTTAAAGTTTTTTTGCTGCAAAACGCTGATTTTTAAGTCTTTCATGGTGTGTGCAGGGAGATTGAAGTGTTCTCCTACAGGTTTTTGTATATTGCCATTCCTGATATCTGATTTGTGTCCATTTATCCTTTTTCGTAGGGACTGTCCAGTTTGACCAGTGTACATAGCAGAGGGGCATTGCTGGCACATAATGGCATATATTACATTGGTAGAGGTGCAGGTGAATAAACCAGTGATGGTATGGCTGATCTGGTTAGGTCCTGTGATGGTATTGGTGGTGTAGATATGTGGGCAGAGTTGGCATCGAGGTTTGTTGCATGGATTGGTTCCTGAGTTAGAGGAGTTATGGCGCGGTGTGCTGTTGCTGGTGAGAATATGCTTGAAGTTGGCAGGTTGGCTGTGTGCCAGGACTGGCCTGCCTCCCAAAACTGGCTTACTTGATGGCAGCACTTCGGGACAGATCTGTAAAGGGATTTTGATGACTAAACCCCAGGTTTAGGTGCTTAAATCCCAGTTTTCAGCAATAATGTGATCTATTAAAACCCTGCTCTGCTGCCACCTAACCTGTAGGTACCTAAATTAATTAGATGCCTACATTTTCTGTGTAAAATTTAAATTCCCTAGGTGCCTACATTTCTGCCTGTGCACCTTACTTTAGGTGCACAGATAACTAAGTCCCAGTGCAAACCAGGGGAAGAGAAGTGGAGAAGCACCTAACTGGTGTGTGGGACCTAATCTGGGAGGCATACTCAGAGATCACCTAACTCCCCAGTTCAATTTCCCTCTCTGCCTAATAAGGTGAGAGGATATCCCACCTCTTCCATGTGTGTGTATATATAGACTATACAGTGAATCTCACACTCTAACAGAATTGTTAATGCAGTGACTAGGCTTAATAGCTTTTTCTATTTTTCTAACAAATTTCTTAGCAAAAAAAAGTTCAGCTTCCTTCAGACTGGCTTCAAGAACCGTTGTTGAAGGGTTTCGTTTGGCTTCTTTCAAAATGGGCAAACTAAGCTGCGCAGGATGGATTTTTCTTCAAAACTGAATGCTCTTCAATGCATCAGCTAACCAACTAAACAGTGTAGGCACATTCCTCAGTTCTTATGCTTAAAAACTATTGCACTGATTCTGCAAATGCTTAAAACGTGTGATTACCTGAATTGAATGGTCAGAGCAGTCCCAGCTGGCCTTGAATCATGTCTATAAATTTACTCAAGAGTAAGAAGTTGTAGAGTTTGGGCCTAACACAATAAGGATATAAATGAGACTCCTCTACTTTGTCAGGACCTACCTTCCTTTCTCAATAAAGAATTGTGGGCTTGATTCTCCAGTGAACAAAGTGCAGTGGAGAGAGGGGGGCAGGTTCCGGGAATCAACTGCATTTCCCTGATTCTGAGCTACCCAGCTTCAGGACAAGTTAAATTGGCAGAGGCTTTATGCCTATGCGGGGGGTAGACCTCAGTCGTGATATTTGGATTCACTTTGGATTCACCTTGTACCACACATGCAATGTAAAATTGGCAGACTTGAAAATGTGATCTTGTATATTGTAGCTCTGTCTCAAATCTTCATCCCCCAGCTCTTCTCCAACACTGTTGATCCTCAAGATTTGAATGATTTTTTTAAAAAGTGGGCTTTGGCCCTTCATTCATCTCTCCTCTAAGCCTGGTGTGTTTTTGACAAGCTCCATCTCCTAAACATTTCTTAACAGTTTTTGTGTGTGTTTGGGTGTTTCTTATTCATAGGACAACTATAATTAGCTTTTCTTTCTGACAGCATTTGATTTAGAACCGTTCTCTTTTCTTCATGTGTAATTTGCATTTATTCCCTCACTTGATTTCTGCTGACTTTCATACCATCTTTCATATGGCCCTGAATGGTTCTTTATTTCCAGCAAGCCTGGGAAAATATTGATGAAATCCTCACCATGCTGTAGCAAAACAGTTTCTGCTACCTTCACAACTTTTTTGTTATCTCATTCTCACACCAGTTGTCATGAAACAGATGTATAGTTCCACAAGTCTAGGTGTACAGTTCCATGAAGGCTCAGAGGTTTAGGCTTGGGAAGGTCTTCCTTTTCTTCCAACTTATATTATAAAGTATACCCAGACAAATGGGAGTTCTTTTTTTTCTGCATAAAGATTGCAGGATCAGGCACATATTTGTGAGTGTGACAGAGAATAGGCATGTGCGCCTATGATTATTGCCAGCTAGTGCCTATCCTCAGTTGATAGAGATGCTGTGTCAGGGGCGGGCACATTTTTTGGCCTGAGGACCACATCTAGGTATGGAAATTGTATGGTGGGCCATGAATGCTTGCAAAATTGAGGGTTGGGCTGCAGGAGGGAATGAAGGCTCTATCTGGAGGGCGAGGGTTATGGAGTGGGGCCAGAATGAGGAGCTTAGGGTGCGGGAGTAAGAGTGGGGGTGCAGGCTCCAGCTGGATAGTGTGGGCTCTGGGGTGTAGGAGGGTGCTTTGGGCTGGGACTGAGCGGTTCAGAGGGTGGGACAGGGATCAGGGCTGAGGCAGAGGGTTGGGGTGCAGGAGGCGAGCAGGGGCAGGCTCCAGATGGTGCTTACCTCAAGCAGCTCCTGGAAGCAGCAACATGTCCCCTCTCCGGCTCCTACACAGAGGCGCATGCAGGCGGTACTGCATGCTGCCCCGTCCGCAGGTGCCGCTCCTGCACTCCCATTGGCTGCGGTTGCCAGCCAATGGAAGCTGCAGAGGCAGCGCTTGGGGCAGGGGCTGCATGGAGAACCCCTGGCTGCCCCTCCACGTAAGACCTGGAGTGGGGATATGCTGCATGCTTCTGGAAGCTGCGTGGAGCCACAGCACATGCAGAGTAGGGCAAGCCCCCAACCCCGCTCCTCAGCTGGAGTGCCAGAGTGGGGCAAGTCGCAGAGCCTGCTCCCCGGCAGGAGCTCAAGTGCCAGATTAAAACATCTGAAGGACCATAGTTTCCCCACCCCTGTGCTATGTTTCTCTGCAGTGGTTGCCTGCAGCCAACAATTAAAATATAAAGGCTACTAAACTAAAGCTAACGCAAACTGTTAAGGGAATGTCTCCTTTATCTAAAGTGGTAGAGACCTGTAGATTTTGGAATCAATAAATCCAGCACTCTATTCATGGTTTTTAGTGTACATTTTGTTGTTTAGGTCTATGGTATTTTTCCACCATCCTGAGTCAATAGTCAGAACTGGCAATATCTATGATTCAGAGGGTCTAAGTAGCTTTTAATTCTTTGTTGTTATGGCTGGTTCTTGCTGGCTATAGTAAAGCAACAAAGCGGATACAGAATGAAGAAGGCACCATGAAGCGATTTACAGTGCTTAACATGAAAAACACAATATATGTTTACCTTAACCTCCAATAAAAACAACATTTAACTAACAGTAAGAGTCTGCCTGTAGGTCACAAAAACCTAGATGTTCATAACTAAGCATCAGACCTCCAGCATCCAGACCCAAGAGGTCACAATGGAGTGATGCTGGAGATGATGTCCTGTTGTGACTAGATAATGTTGGTTTGATCCTTAAATGAGATTTTCCTTGCTTTGGTAGGTTTAAGACAGACCTTTTAATGTCTTTTTAATGAAGTGCCATTGAATTTTTTTTTCTAATCCATAGGACAGACCTCATACTAAATTTGAATGGGTAGGCTAAAGTTTACTGCAATGAATAATAGACGTTGCCAGGATCTGAAAACAAAGTTTATTAAGAGTAAGCTTTTACATTTCTGTAGTGATTTCAACTTCAGGGATCCCAAAGCAATATATAAGCCATATGTATATCATTGAAATCCAGCCACATGCATCTCCCAGAGCTCCCCAGCACACAGGGGTAGCATGTACAGTGCTGTGTCCCTTTGTGAAGTGCAGTATACCAGTCCTGGCTCCTTCCATTCAGGGGATGCGATCAGGCCCGGCTCTAACTTTTTCACTGCCCGAAGCCAAAAAATAAATAAATAAATAAATAAAAAGGGCGGCCGGAGGAGTGCCGCTGGAGAAAAAAGTGGGGGGGCGCACAGCCAGAGGAGCGCCGCTCTAAGATTGGCCGTAATGCCGCCCCTTACAGAATGCCGCCCGAGGCACGTACTTCCTATGCTGGTGCCTGGAGCCGGCCCTGGATGCAATAATGCCTGTCCCTTACATGGACAAGGGTGAGAGAAGACTGCATATGGCCTTAATTAGCCATACTACATACAATTATGTTTAAACCTGCAAACGGCAGTTATGGATAAACCCGACTAGTAGGAAAGCTTCCTACCTCCCAAAGCTTGGCCTAGGCTGAATAGCACAATCATTTATATCAACTCCAAAGTGCGCCATGTTTTAATATTTAAAAACAACCAACTCTGGATAGAAATAGAAATATTAAATCCTGTTCTGAATCCTGGTAAACCCTTGGCCTCAATGATATCGTGTAGCAATGAGTTCCACAGTCTAGTGTGCATCAGTTGTGTATTAAAAACATTTCCTTTTTAGCAGTTTTACATTTGTCCGTCTTAAGTTTCATTGAATGTTCCCAATTTACCTTCTTTATACCATCCATTAGTTTGTGCACTTTTATCATGTCTCCTCTTATTAATTATCTGAGATAAAGAGCTCCCTATCTTTATAATTTCTCTTCATGTAATATTTTTTTATTAATCACCAATCATCTTATAAGTGATCATCATCATTAAGGTCTTAAAACTGATCTACAGTCTGTTACATGAGCAATGCTTTCAGAACATGATCAAATTCATTCCAGAATTTTTTGAAAACTTTGTGACCAGAGTGGGGTAACCAGTGGCCATTTTCAGGCACATTTAAGGATCTCAGTGGAAAATCAGGCACCAAAAGGTGTCAAGTTATGCACCGAATAACCGAGTTGTCAAAAATCAGGTCATTTTCTAAATCTTTACCATTTTTTATTTGTACCAAGAGAGGTTCTTCACATAATCTACCAGCCAAATTCTCATCTCAGTTACACCCATGTAAATCAAACATAATTTTATTGAAGTAGATGGAATTACTCTGCTTACATGGTGATATAAACTAAGAACAGAAATTGGCTGTACATGTCTGCTTAATTCAACTTGTCATATACAGTAATTTTTCAGGAGCCAATTTCAGGAGATGTGATGCAGACAAAGTATTTGAAGTTCAGTTTGATTTCTTTGAGTGACAGTGACAGGGTGACAGTAACTGACTAGTTTTTGTGTTAAACAGGAATGCTTACATTTTTATGTACTTCTTGACAGAAAGGCAAATAAAAAGTGTTTATGGGCCCTCCTTTGCATGCCACCAAAAGTGATATGCATGAATAGAGGGGAAGGTTTTTTAGGGCATCACAGAGAAAGGGGGAATTTTGTGAAGATACTAGATTATGAAAACTCTAAACAACATAGAACAGATAAAAATCAGAGACATAATAATGCTACAAATTAGCTTCCCTAAGGTGCTGAGGCCTGATATTGGTCCTTGTTAAGTGCTGTAACATGCAGCGAGAAGAATGAATTATTTATATAACACTTGAACTTATTCTATGAATTTCTTAAAGACTCCAGGAGAAGAATATGATTATCTTTCTATTGCTGAGATGAGCAGAATGTATCTGATAGCCAGTTGAGTATGGTGTGTTGTAGTTAAGAAATGTAAAATTTAAATGTAACAGATATTAAAATGTTAATTACTTTTAAAGAACAAATGATCTTGCTGATTTTAGGTAAATAGATGCTTATATTCTAAAAAAACCATATACTTATTCTCACATGTGGTTTTTGCTTTTCTCCTTGAGTTAGAGAGTGTGGAATTTTACAGCTCCAGAATTCCACATAGAGATTTCCTGTCTTGTACAATAAATTTCACTGATAACACACAGCTCTTGCTTTAAAAAAATACTCTCTTGCTACAGACAATGTGTAATCTTAAGGCTCCATTACTATATTAGTCACTTTCATTTTACAGACTACAGGAAGTGTCTGATTGCATATGAGTTATTGTCAGTAAAACCAGTTTCATTTATTACTACTGTGAGACCAATTCTAAAGCAACAGGCATAACCTTTCCAGTTAATATAATAAAGATGCGATCACTAAGAACCAAACCATTACCAACCATTCTCTGAAGCTTTCCCACCCAATATTTTAAGGTCTCGCTCCATGATTTTAATGTTCTTTTTTATGGTGTATTCATTAACAATACCAATGACTGGAAATTAAAGGAAGACAAATTCAAATTAGAAATAAGATCCTTTTTTTAAAAGAAGGAGGGTGATTAACCAATGGAACAAACTACCAAGGGAAGTAATGGATTCCCCATCCCCTGAAATCTTCAGATCAAGACTGGATGCCTTTTTGGAAGAGATGCTTCATTCAAACACAAGCTATTGGGCTCAATACAGGGGTAATGAATGAAATTTTATGGCCTGTGTTGTACAGGTTACACTAGATGATTTAATGGTCCCTTCTGGCCTTAAAAATCTACAAAACTATTAATAAATTGCCATTTATTACAACAGAAATACTGAATGTTTTCTTGGCTAAGTATCTGTTTTGGTGAATGCTCACTGTATGCTATTTCCTGTTGTTTCATAAACTTTAGTGCACAAATAACCTACATGCTGCTTAGATAGCCTTACAGAAAACATGAAAGCACAATCCAATCTTTTGCATTTTTGTTTTCTTTTTATAAATAGGACCCACATACAGATCTTATGATATTACAAATAAACAGAAACAAAAAACCTGTAGCCTCACAAATATATAAAATTAAATTCTACCAGTATAAGGTCTCACACTACTTTAAAATCCCATCTGATGCAAAGGGAACCCCCTGATCTATGCTGGTATGAGACTAGAATCAGGTCCATAGTCCATACAGTCAAGGAAGAAAACTAACATAGATAACTGGCAGAGTTATTAGCAAAGTTTGATCTCAGCAACACTGGTACAAATCCCATGACTCTTAAAAGATCCCAAATCTGCACAAATATTTTGTTAAATGAGTATGACAGAGATAAGATGAGAGAGAGACTAATTAGAAGGAATCACAATTCACATCCATACTTCCTACAATCCTCAGTAGAATAGTCCCTGTTTTAATACAGTTTCCTGATAGATGGATGGCAAAAGAAATTGCCAAACTGATGGCAGAGGAAGTTGACCAAGTTTGGGGGTATTATTATTTGAAGTGGGTGCTGGGGAAAAGCCCACAAGTGCCAAAGAACAGTCAAATTGGACAAAGACATCTTTCTGCTCAGGTCATTAATGATACCAAAATTTTAATCTCTGTGTCCAGTAAAAGGTAGAGCAGAAATTACAGCTGAACAGAAGGGACAGACTGATATCAGTGACATTAAATCTGGAAAAGGAATAGGGTATCACAATATGGAATTCAATAAAAATAAAAAGTACTAGTGTATTTTTAGGAATTAAACCACAATACAGCATGCCTTTTTCAGGAGATACATACTTCTTGCACAAGGCCCAATCTGATTATTTTTTTAATCAGGCAAAATACCCAGTGAAATAAACGTGAATTATGCTTTGCAAAAAATGCACAAATCAGATCCAAACTGTTGATTAATTACATAAGTAATAAGTTTGTATAATTACGTCTAGATAAAAAGTGCTACATATTATTACAAGCATGTACATACTGTTAAACGTCTAATTATGTATATAAGTAACTGATGTGTACTTACAAATGAAGTGCTTCTGTGCACACATGACCATTTATATGCCTAACTGGGCATAGAGTGAAGAGGAGTGCACACACGTTATTTACATGCAAACCAGATATTAGTGTTCAAAACTTTGGCCATGCAAGTGTATACATTTGCTTGCACTTGCCTACCTTTAAAATTTAGATGTGTGTGCACATGCAAATACTGCACATGTAATAAAAAGATATTATATAAATGTACAGGAACAAAGTCAGTAAACACAGCTGCTGAGCGGATACTAAGTCCATGGAAGTCTGTGAGCCAAATTCAGAAATAATGTTTTCAGTGGTGTAAATCATGTATCAGGAATAAATTGGCCATAAAGCAGTTGAAGTGGGAGTGGTGGCCAAGAAGCATAATTTACACTGACTTAGCATTAGTGACTGTGTAAAACATGCACCAAGGAGGCAGAAGAAGGAGTATGCAGCAAGATAACCAGCTGCCAGGAGAATATGAAATAGAGCAACATACTCCCTGCTCCATACATACAGAGAGTCCAATCCTCAGCTGGTGTAAACAAGCACAGCTCCATTGACTTCAAAGGAACTACATCAATCAATTTACACTTATGCCTACACACTGTCCCCAACATTTCCAGGCAAAGTTGAGACCTGAAGTGAACAGGTGCAATTTTCATAGACTTTGGTCTCACAGTACTAATATGATTTCTCACAACCACTAAGTGCCATACCAGTGTAATTTACACTCATTTTAAAACTCTTATGATTTGCAGGTCTGATTCTGATTTCACTTACTTTGATGTAAATCACAAGTAACCACACAAAACTGAATGCAGTTACACTCATGTAAAAACAGTGAAAGTAAAATAAGAATCAGAGCCTACCTGTAATTTACACTGCAAATTAGTTTACTGCTAAATTTGGTCCACAAAATTCAATTGTGAATAATGGATAAATTAAAAGGTGCACCCAAATGATAGTTAAACCTATATCTATAGCATGAAAATAAGATAGCTCAGTGCTGCAGGGGTCACTTTAGTGTATCTCACACAGCTAAAGAAAATGTATTTCTAGGATAATCTAGACAAGGTGCTTGCTACTGATGGATGATGCAAAGTTAATTATGAATATAAATCAGTACTGGTTCCCCCCTCCCCATTAAATAACCAGTTTTTCTAGTTACTCCAATCTGAATACTTCAGGCAGAAGTTAGAATTATCTTAACAGTACAGTTGATTACTTGCAAAAAAAGATGAAGGCCTCAATAAATATAAACACAGTGGGCTGTGGACTTCACACATTTCTTGTTAACATAGTGTGGATACTTGATTATTTTTATTATGGTATGTTCTACAGCCATGCCATAATTGTGTTACTTTAAACTAGCAGTATAAATATAGACATATCAGTTATAAACTATAGCAAAACCATAAAAGCACATATTGATGGCAACTTCAGTTATAACTATATACTTAATAAATATACTTGAATTATTCCCTGTTAGAGGGTATATACACTTGAATGAATATTTTAATAACAGCATTTTGAATTCACCAGTCAGTTTATAATAAAGATAATTTTAAAGAAAGCATTATTTTTGTATAAACACAGGATAATATTTTCTTTGAAAAAAATCAAGATTACATGCTGTCCAAACATCATTTTCTCAACATGGACTTAATCATTGACTTCAACTGGAGCTTTGCTATAGTTCGGCCTCAGTTCATCAAAGCACTTAAACATATGCTTAAGACTATTCTTATTCAGCATTTACGTATGTGTTTAGCTTTAACCACATGCATCAATCCCATTGAAATAACTGGGATTTAATCATGCATTTAAAGTTAGGCATATACGTAAGTGCTTTTCTTATTAAGGGCAGTTTGCTGAATTGGGGCCTTAAGCAAAACAGGACTGCATTTTATAGGCTATATATGGGCTTTTATATAAATATGGCCTTCAGAATCAGGTCCTTACCCAGTAATCTCAATTAGTCCAGTAAATGGCAGGTTCTAATTAGCATGTCACATTCAAATGTATTGTTATACTGAAATAAATATTTATTATATTGCTGGGGAGTAGGGAAGACTAAGTTTATAAATCCAGGGTCTGATCCTGCAATCACTTACTATCAGGGGTAGTACTTGCTACCATTAGTAGCCCTATTGGCATTTTTGCTAGTTAAAGGTCTCAGCTCCAATTTTGTCAGCCTTTAATTTAAAGACAAGGCTGTTGAATGTTTAAAAAAAAAAATTTTTCTTTAAAATGTTTTTCCCCCTTAGGGAGTTTGAGATAAGTAGGTGGAACAAAAACAAATAGCTTTAAATAGTCTGATTTAAAAAAAAAAACAAAAAACAAAAAAAAACAGATACCCACTCATTCCAATTTCACTTTCTCGATATAGCTCAGGTCATAAACTGATTATTTTTCCAGTCATCCATGGAATTTCCCATGGAAGTTAGGTAATCCAAGACCTTGCAAAAAAGAAGTAAAAAAAAAAAAAATACTTTAAACTTTTTGCAAACAAAGGAGAGGAAAAAATCCCATTTTTCTTTCATTTGCAGTTCATCTCTAAGATTATTTTGTGACCATATAAAACATACTGCTGCTTACTGCTGTAATCTGTGTAAAAGTACAAATCAGTCATCTGATCCCGTAATCTTTATTCACATATACTGAAGTCAGTTGCATTATTTGTGTAATAAATGATTGCAGAATGGGCCTAATAAATTGTTTCTATAATAGCAAAAAGGTAGGGAAGGGGGAACATGGCATATATAATAAATGACAAAAACACATATTTGAAAACTATGCTGTGCCCTCATTGTAAAGTGCATGTGTCCCTAAGTTGTTTTAGTAACCATTATAAGTAATAAAATCTTCCTTTAAGCAGTGGTTTTCATCCCAAAAAATTTGAAAACATGTATGCAGGATTTGCTTCACCTACCTTTTAAATGCAATCACCTCTGTGATGAAATGTAGCAACTTTAACAGAGTTCGAGAATGAACATGAAGAATATCAAATGTAGCAAACTGGAGGGAAATTGTCATGGGCAGAATGTGGTTAACCAAACTAGACAGCTGCTGCTTATACAAAATTGAAGTCTTGTTGACCCAATGAATAAAATGAACTTCTGTTGTATGGATGCTGACATGGTGTTCTCTACAAAGATCACAGTATAGTTACATGCTGAACTACCCTTTAGCTTGCAACAGACATCCAGTTATGGGTCTGACATTATGCAGTGAGAAATGCAGCTACTGTGTGTTCATTTAAACCAAATTAACTAAGAAGAAAAAGATCTGTGCCTTTTGAAGCATCTGGAAATTTCTCTCCCAAGCCTATGAGATTCACTTGGAATGCATGGGTCAGAATGGATTCCCAAAAATCTCTACAGAAGAGTGAAGACTCATCCGCGGAGAATTCTGAATGTAAAACTACCTTACTATTTACTTGCAGATTTTGATCCAAGTGTGCCTTTTGGATGAGAAGTAAAAGTGCCTTTTGCCACCTTTAAAGATCCCTGGAATACATAGCATGACAGGCCTGATGTCTTGGTCATGTTCAAATATATGTATTCCAATTCCGGCCTAAATAAAATTTCCCCGTTAATTCAATTGAATAAGATAGTCTTCTTCATTTTCTGCCCTGAACTGCTTTAGTATTACTGTATGCTGTTAAAATATCACCTCAGACAACACAGAGGTGGCTGCACTCCAGTGACAAAGAGATCACTACATATAATGTAATTTTTAAATACGATTGCAAAATCCTTTTAATCTTTTGAAATTAAATTTGTTTTGAAAACATAACACTATAACATTATTATTCTATATATCATCATATCACAAAGGATCCAAAACAATAGTCAAAAAATAATAAAGTACAAAACAATAAGGGGAATTTGCAAGCACCTTAACATCACATAGACCTCTGATTCTCCAAGTTTCAGTTCAAATGTGACCTAATAATGTTATGTTGTGCATTGTTTAATCTAATCTTCTAACATGCATTATAGCACATTTATAATAAGATTATTCAGCCAACATTAATTTGCCTTGCAGATTGGAGAGTATGAAGAAAAGTTACTTTCTAGTTTCTCCCTTGCATTATTGACTGAACATATAATAATAGTTTTGGTAGAAGAGATTAAGGGAAGAAAAGATTAAAACTATGTAAAAACAAGATATGTAAATCTAAATATGAGACTTAAGACTTGCTATTGTTTGCACTGACTGCAAAACATTTGTTAGTTTCTGATGGGAGTGGGTTTTCTCCTTGTTAAAAGGAAAATCCTTTATATTCACATTTAGAAAAGACAAGTAAATCTCTTTTTCTCTGGTTTCTTATCTCCAGTAACAGAAACCATTTCACTCGTCAACCACATTTACATTGAAAGCATTACTTGAACTTTCCATGACTTCCAAAGACCAGACTTCCAAAGAACTGTCAATAAAAAGTAAGTTATACTTCTGATCACTTGATTCATGGGATAGTTGTGTACAAATCCTTGTACAAGTGCGCTTGGTTCTAAACAGTGGAGTAAAAGGATCCAGGGATATTCCAAAAGCTCAACATAGAAGAGAGCTTACTTAACCTGCATTCAATCTTGATAATGTAATAATGAGTCTTTTAAAAGGATAATTTTAATTCCCCTATCTATAGCAATAAAGACTGTGTACAGCTAATCTTGTTTGCCCTTTCAATTAAACTTGTTCAGGACGTTCTATTTAGTCAGCACCCTGAATGGGTCATTAAAATTCTTGTTCTGTAAGAGTTGTGTGCAGTGCACTGTTGTTTTTAAATTCCATTAAATCCAAATGGTCTTTATCGCCCCATGACCACTGCGACTTCAATCAGCCAGTTTAATTACCTTACAAAATTGTCAGCAGAAGCAGCAAAGACAAACAGGAAGGGCTGTGACGTTATCAAATTGAAATCTTCCTCTGTGCTGTTTAATCTGGACCAGTCAATAACAATGCTTCTCACCTCCTTCCTAGCTTCCCGAGGCTCTTAACCTTACTCTTCCTCCAAAGATTGCTGCTGCTGCTGCTGTTGTGTTTAAGACATATTTTGAATACCTTGCACTGAGGACTTTAATACACATTGAAGGTTCCTTGCCCTTGGCAAGTAAAATTTTCACTAGCTCACAACAAACAAAGAAATACAGCAGACCTGAATCTTTAAGGGCTGCTGAACCTGACAGCTCTTTTCCAGATTTCATGGTTGCCCTGATCTAAAGGCAGATATTGCCCCCTCCCTCAACCCTCACACATGTACACACACATAGATTAAGTACATGTAGAAAGACGGGTAAATAGACTAGATCCTTCCACTTAAACTTAACCTGACTTTACCTCCTCAGTTTGGGGATTGCAATACCAAGGTACAGTCATGTCAGCCAAAGAGGAATCAAATGGAAAGAAAGTCCACACTCAAAACGCCTAACACAGAGTACAAAGTAGCACAACACTATTGCCCGAGAGGTATAAATATATGTCTGGGGACCTCGCAAACTACACGATTCCAGTGTCCAGAAAGCCAGCTTTCCCTGTACACTACGTAGTGTCTTTACTAGTTTTAATTATGGTCTGGCAAAACTGTCAGTAATACATAGTTGGCCATCTGCGATGGCATTAGGAGCTAATTCCAGCTGCTGGCCACGTAGTGTCTTACTTATTCTGGCTCATGGTAAAAGTTTCTGTGAAAAGAGACTCATTTGGCTCAGTGGGAGTGAACACAATGAAGCAATAACAGAAATGAAGCCCAAATGCCAAATGTTCATTGAAGAAGCCCCTGTTGTGCAGTAATTCCTGTCTCTGGGAGCCATTAAAAAAAAGAGACCAAAAACAAGGTGAGTTTTCCTTTTTATTTTTAAGACAATAAAACCTTTTCAGCTGTTTTCTGAACATATTTCCCCCTCAATTTGATGAAGGGCAAAAAGATAAATGTAACACTTGAAGGAGCTGATACAGGAACAGATCACTATTCCCTATGCTTTCCCTGAGATGGTTTGTTTAGTTGCTTTTCAGAGTTCAGCCCGAAGTTCTTGCAGTTCTGACAACTCCTAGTTCTACCGTATTCCCCCAGAGAGAGAGTTGGACCTTCCTTTGCTATTGCACCCACAGGGGAAAGAATCTGTGCAATTAAGTTTACAAGAGTAGCTAACCAATTCCCCCCATAGGCTTGAAATCTGTTTTTATTGGAGACATCCACAACATCTGAGCAGCAAAACATCACTTTCTATGGGGAGCTGTAGTCATGATTCTCAGCCTTCCTTTCTTTTGCGTTTGTAGAAGTGGCATTTTGTGATTTCATTTCCTTGTAGGATTGTTTTTTTTACAGGGATATTGAAAATAAAGAGAAGAAGAGAGGGAGTCACATAAAGTCAAGGGACTAGTCATGGTTCAGAGCTTTGTGTCTTCAATATATGTTCCCGGACAATGCTTGTAATTAGGGGACATGTAAATTAATCTCTAGTGACCAAATTCTGTTCTCCTGATTCCAGCTCGTTGTCACGCTAATCATGTCCATGCACTATGAGGACAAAGTGAACGGAATCTGTCTGGCCTCAGACTCCTGCTGTTAAATATAGGAAGGACCTAGTATGAATTAGAAATCCTGAAAGGGATGATTTAAATAAGATGAGGCATTTTAAAATGCTCAAAACTTACTTGAAGTAGCCTAATGTTTATAAATGCTCCATTGTCCCATGCCACGCTGGAGAGTGATTGTTACTGTTGTTATAAACTGTATATAATTGTCATGATTAACGTTTTAGCACTAACAGTACTTGCTGGACGCTGCTTTTATACCAGGGTTGCTGCTATCTCCTAGCTCCTTTGTCCAGTGTTGTGTTAGAACCAGAGGACTCAAGTTCTTAAACACTGCTTGCTTCTGATCAGCTTGTGGTGCTTTGAAGAGGCGATTGTGCACTA
The DNA here is from genome assembly GCA_007922305.1 of Dermatemys mawii. Taxonomy (NCBI): domain Eukaryota; kingdom Metazoa; phylum Chordata; order Testudines; family Dermatemydidae; genus Dermatemys; species Dermatemys mawii. Next base: position 51,250,898 of record ML677333.1, on the reverse strand, counting down.
GGAAAATATTGTGGACATTTTAAAAAATAATCCAAGAATCTGTAGTAGGTGCATCTAAACTCAGTTGCACGTCTTGGTCCTGAAACACTTTGGTCTGGGGCTCTCACTAACCTAGAGGAGTTACTTTTGCATGCAAGTAGGCTACTGTGGGCAAACAAATGCAGGTCAATATAATGATGGAAAGACCATTGTGTGTGATGGTGAGGGCGGGCTGATTTACGGAGTTGCTTAATAATGTCCACAGAGATGTGTTTTTTTCTTATAAATCAACAGTAAATTTAAAGAGTGATCCATGGACTGATTTACCTCTGCATTTCTGCTTTTGCACAAATCCAAGAGCTAAGATTTGGTTTTCTGACACAGTTACACTTAACACAGGGGAAACAGTGATGCAAATGATAAGACACCATCCTGACCTCTTCTTTTAAATCTAGAACCTCCTGTTGTAACCACAATAATATTTTCAGTGTCTTGCCTTAATTCTCTTTCAGGTTCTTGACTGTGTTTGGTGCAAGCCTCGTGCCTATTGTTTCCCAGGCTCCTGTACAGGAAAGTATTCAGGAACTGCAATGAGAGAGAGTTGGTTGTGTGCCATTTACAAGGGACCGCTTTATTGCGGTGCCCAAATATCAGCTGGTCCTGCTCCAGCAACAGGAGACAGAAATCCACCAAGACATTTTTTTTCCTTCGACTGGCCCGGGTGGGTAAAGGGTAGGTTGACTTCCTGCTACCAGGGAGCTAGTTGTGGTAGCACATCAGCCTTTCCCGGGGCCGATCCAAAGCGAGTGGATAAAAACGAGTCTGCCTGTGACAAACAACCTGGGCGTTCGGCTTTCCTGGGCTGTTGCTGAAAGGTGGCTTGGAGAGAGAGAGAGAGAGACGCCGGCTAGTCCCAACAATGGCACAGCCGTGGGAAGGACAATGCGCATCCGTGGTGGGTTCACTGGCACAGGAGGAATGAGGGGGCTGGAGCTCTAGCAAGCTCCACGATCTCCTCTGTTGCCATAGCGCTGCGAGCTGCGGAGGAAAAGCGGGGGCTGGCAGGCTGCCTTTGAAAGGGAATCTTCCGCGCTCCTGCCTAGACAAATCCGATGGGCAACCACAGACAACCCATCAGTCGCAAGGACATTTCGGAGTGGCACGTAGCACGGCGGGAACTGGAGCCGGGGAAGGGGGCGCGATATGATTACCACTGCACATCCTTCAGGTTCCTCATTACACAGTCGTTATTCCCAGCTTCTCTTGCATTCAGAATAAGGGCAGTTTTCCTCCTAGACTAAACTCGATCCCATTGACAGACACACAATAGGCCCCGCTGACAAGCAGAAAGCAGCCCTGGTCCCCACTTCCAGGACGCCACCTGGGAAATAAACAAGAGAACTTTGCCGCCCCTCCCCCGAGCCGCAGAGCCCGAGAGGAAAGGCGACTTTGGAAGCGCAGAAAGGCACCAAAGGGTTCCAGTTTGGTGCAACAAACCAGTGTGAACACCAACCATTGGAGTCCAACCCAAACCCGAGCGCTATGTCCCGGAGACAGACTGAGAAAGGAAGTTAGTCTAGAAAAACACACTCTATGCTGCCAAGTGGCAGCCCTTTGGAAAAGGCACCCTATAAAACCCCGTTGTGGCCTTACGATTATTATTTTTTCTGACATCAAAACACAGGGTGATCAATGCTATCCCAATACTGTACGTGTTCCAGCCTCATAATTCAACAAGGATGCGGCTATTGGCCAGGACAGCTTGAATTTACCCACAGAGCAGTGTTTGGTGACGGTGGGGATGGAAGGGCGCTTGTTTTCATAGCTAGCTCTGAAAGTAATTCAAAAACACATAGATACCAACGCTCAGTAACAATTGCGAACCGGTTCCGGGTACAGCCGGAGAACTGGGCAGCGCCAGGCGACATTCAGCCCTCTCATGATTGCACTGCAATGGCAACGGAGCCGATTCAATGCAAAATAAACCCCGCGATGGTCTATGGACCTGTTTAGCCGTGTCCAAAGAAACAAGCATTCCTGAAGATGGTTGCTAAGAGCAACGTGCCTTAAGCACCACCTTTAGACCAGATGAAGGCAGGAGGAAGTGCACTAGACATTCAGCAAACGAGATCAATAACAACCCGTCTCCTTTTTAATCATCGCCAGCCTTCCCTTCAACACGAAAATGATTTTTTTGTAAAGAAATGCAAGACATTCTACCTTTCCCAAGCAAATCAGAGCTGTTAATGGCTCCTGCAAGGGCTACCGTGTAAACAATGCAGACACAGAAAAGGAAAAGCAGCATTTTCTTTTGCATACGTAACAAGCTGGCACACAGGATGCCGCTGGTTTGGCACCGCGACTTTTCCAACGCGTGTACGATCTGGGAGAGCAAGTTGCACACAAACACTAAGCTAGTACCGCGGAGGCTGGCGATTCTTGGATGGATCCGCGCTCTTCGCAATTCTCACCACCTCAACTCTAATCTACTTTGCAGAACTTTTCATGCCCAGGTCTGCCCCAGTGGCAAGAAACAACACGAGCTTCGAGCTGTTGAACATTCCTCTTGCTTCTGCTCCCCTAACCAACCCGATCAGAAATTTCACACCCGGGTTTTCATACTAGTTTCCACGAGACGCTGAGAGTTTCTTTGATCTGGGAAACCACTATTGCTTGCTGTCACTCATCTGCCTATGCCAGCTCTCAGTCTCTTTGTCTTGCACGGGAAATAATTACCAAGTCACTTTCCCTGATGACAGGCGCTTTTCTGAAACGTGGCATAGCCCTGCATCAATGCCTCTTTGGTATCCCATTCATTGTTGATAAAGAATCTGTTCTACTACGGCGGAATCCCCATTAAAGTCAACTAAAAGATCAACAGAACTGAAGATCTCTTCCAGGGTCACATTAATATTGAATCTGCCCTGACGCTCCGACTCAGAGAGGGCCGTGGAAAAGCTGGAGGTCGAAACTTACGAACTAGTTTTCAGATTTTTAACTAATCACCAGCTATGTCAGCCACGTTTCCTACTGCTATGGAAACAAAAAAGGCACCGCACGAGGAAGCCACACAAGCTCTGATCACCACGCAGAGCTTCCGGGAAGCAGGTTTTCCGGTCATTTTGTTTCCTATTATTTATTATTATCATCGGCGACACAAAGACAAATATTAATGCGCCAGGCGGACGCAAAATAAAGAGGGTCTTCGGTAACTGACTCCAGTAGCAGCCCCCAGAGCCTCGTCTCCCTCCTAACTCCCCACTCATTGACATAACTATGCATAGAACTATTCAGCCTGAAATACACAGTGTAAAGTGCGGGGGGGAAATCTTACCAAATCTCAATACATGTGTAGTTCCTTGAGAATATCCAATCCACAATAAGCAAAGAAGGAGTCTAATGGTGCATCTGGAGACTGGATTAGTTAGAATCGGGGAAATAATCTTCATGGTGTTTCTATGCACACACGCGCTGCCTTACTTCCCCCTTCTAAGCGTCAGGTTCCCCGGTAGGGTAAGAATGAGGATACGTAGACTGTGAGCCCTCAGACACGATCACGGCATGGTCACAGAGAGAGGAGAGAGTCTACGCTTCCCAAACCCATTAGCAATCCCTGCATGTTCTTCATTCACTGCGCCAAGGAGCAACCTTCAACTGCAAGGAATGGTGGGACATCCATGTTAGTCGGGGGAGAATCCTTGCGAAATCCAAACCCACACAGTGTCCAGCCGGGTAAACCTGGGAGGCGAGAAAGGAGGGAAATCAATAAGTAATCCAGCTCGAGAAACCGCCGAGCTATCGCCACATAGCGAGAGTCAACGAGCTCCAGGCGTTTTAGTGGCGAAGCTTTTGCTGTGCTCCCATTCTACTGCACTGCTGCACAGCTTCTGACGTGAAGCCAAGATTAAGTGAGAAAAATTGAGAGCGCTCTTCGCTTCTTAAGGCTGCCTGCCAAGCAGCCTTCCCAGTGTCTGCCATGCAACCGACCCGATCGCCTCGCCTTGTTGAAAAGTCAGCTCCGTTTCATTTACGTGCGTACAATTGTTATTTCTATTTTCAACAACAATAGCTATTTTCCTGCAAAGGGGCAGCTACCGTGCACGTGCGCGCGCGGTTCTATAAAAATCAGTTCATGAATTTTTACAGCTGACTAGCTGGGTGGAAATCACTTAGCCTCGGAGTTCTGAAAGAGGAGATATGACAAGCGGTGGCCGTGGGTCATGAAGGGTATCAGGCTAAGGCTTAGGCTAAAAAGATCCCAGTAGTTTACTTCACTTTCTAATACTTGCGCACATTTAATGCTATTGATGTAAACGTGATGACTTGTCTTTTGGCAACTTGTAGCGGACTCTGATCACCGAACGTCCAAGCTTTAGCAAAGTACAGAACAAAGTATCCCCCCCCCCAAAAAAAAAAATCTAGGGGGGAGTGGAAAGTCCTACATATTCATTTCGCTCAGTTTGTTTGAAACGACAATGCTATTTGAAAGACAGGAGGTGTGGATTTACATGTTTCATATTCTACACTCCAAAATGCCCCCCCATCTTGAACACTAAACTCTCTTTCACTGTGGTTTTATTAAGGCTCTACTTTTTATACTTAGTGAGACCTATGATTAAAATGGGACTGTAGTCTAAACACATATAATATTCCACTATCCTTAGTAACAATAACAGTACTTGCTAGTTTACTTCTGGGACATTTAGTTTGCATCCTCGGACAGCTCTGGAGGTTCCCCCCCCCCCCCCCGTTTCGCAATGTATTCCATATAAAGGTGCACTCATTCTCGGCAACATTTCAGATTTTCCTTGGAAATACAATCAAGATACTTTAAATTATGTATTTGCTCCTAAAGTGCAATCATTAAAACACATTGGCCGAGAATGGACAGTGATTTAAAAAAAATCTGAAAGTGAAGCTTTCACTGAAGCTATTTGGGGTTCTTATTATAGATATGAAAAGACCATTCCTAGCACTTTACAGGGAAAATGGGATTCTGCCCTGTCTTTATTGCCGAAGAAAATCTCAATTAGAAAGATTTTTTTTTATCACAGATGGAGACAGGATAGACTTGGCTTTACAGAACGTCAGACTGAAGAAACACATTCTTGGATCTATCAGGCGTGTAGCAACACAGACGTGAGTTATGGTTAATTCTTAATAATCCTATACATACTTTAGACATGCAGAATAAGTGATATTAAAACTGAAATTACCTATAATCTAGAGGTCAGGTGTCCTTAAAAGCATTAACAATCCGCAATAACTTTCTACCCTTAGGGTCAGAGAAAATCAGTAACCCATATCTTCTTCAGATATTGTAAAAATGCTGATGAAAAGAAATTTATATTCTGCGAGGGGATTATTATACATTACTGATTTCTTGTCTTTAAAATGGAGGCATAACTGCAGTGTCAAAAATAAGTATCACGAATGGCTAGTTCTGCAGTCTAGCAGGCAATTCAATCAAATGATTTGACTATTGGAGTACTCTAAAAAGAACACCTAGTGCTAAAAGCAAGGATATCTAGCGACTCCTTCAGTTCCCATTTAGAATCTCTCTCAGGGAAATGTACAATTTAAGGTGTTCTTTCATGTATTTGCTGTTTCATTTACTCTCATCTACTTGTTCATATGCTATCTTGGTCCAAAGAGGAATAAAATTGACCTGCGTAGTAACTGAGCACTCTTAATTTAGCGAAGGTTAGGTATCTTCAAACGCTCTTGGGGTTGCGAATTATCAGAACTTGGCACTATTTATAGACTGGGCTTTAAAAAAGCATGGGAAATTATAAGAGCCATTGTCTTCTTTTGCAATGTAGCGCATTAATCAAGAAATGAAAATAAACTATTTTAATCATCTGTTACCCAAACTTATTTTCTGAACTACCTGGACAAATATGCAGCTACGGGTAATAAAAGACTAACAACACACCCAACTTGCCAAGGTTCTTCTACAAATCACTGAAACTTCAAAACCATCATTTATAAATGGCTTTTAAAATTAAATGTTCAGTATTCTACATTCCAAATCCTGTGCACATGCATGACACCCAAATTAACTTTCTTTTCACCCTCAATAACCGTCCAACACTAACCTGACAGCACTCACCACCATGGACAGCGACTGGACCTGTCCAGCTGAAATACGGTGACGATAGAAGGGCTGCATTCCCTTTCAGCACCGCGGAGAGCACCACTCCTTACGCATCATTGCTGTTGAGCTACATTACCTAAGCCGTGTGTCATTTTAGGCGTCAAAATATATTTTCCTCCTTCCAATGGTTTCCCAATTCAGAAAGGGAATTAATGTATTTTATCCACACTTTTAAATATGCAGTATATTCTTTACTATGTTGGCTGGACTGTGCTTTTATTGGTATTTCGCGGGGTTGCCTTGAATATCTCCTTTATTAAGTCCTACCATACATATCTCTAATATCTTATGAAAATATCTTTTTCTCAAGGAAGATTGTGGTTACCTCACAGTTCTTACAAGGCGTCCTTACTTTTTGGGAAGGAATGCCTTGCAAGCCACCAAATAGTTAGAACTCAGTGAAAAAAATTTGCCTACATTTGGTGGCTAAAAACCATTTATTAAAGATATAATTAGCTAAAACCTCAAACTCCACCACCTCCGGATTCCCATCTGTTAAGGGGATTTCAGCATCATTTTCCCTTTATGAAACACCTTTTAAAAACCTTTTTTTCCTCTTCTAAAATGTTTTTAGTATGAAAACTGAAAAGTGCCATAGCACCTCTCATTGCATTTTCCTGCCCTGTGTTGTACACATCTAGAGGATTAACATGGCTAATTACAGAGCTGATCTTGCCTTTTTAATGCTTGTCAATCCTGCTACTCAATTCTTTTCGGATATAGGGCTAGCTGAAGCTGGTGTTTACTGGGATCCTATCCTCCACATACAAATAATCCACCACAATAAGGTTGAAATATTCTATTTTCTTGTTATAAGTCTTGATTTGTTCTTCAACTCCACCATAGGGAGCCTTGTAGCTGTATGTTTTTAGTGTCCAGCGCACAAGTGAAGCAGATATGAAAATACATGTTTCAGCTACAAAAAAAAAATCTAAGTCGGCATTGTTTAAATTCATTAAAAAAAATTATGCTGGGCATTAAAAGCCTACTAACTGTGTGTGTGTCCTGTGTATACAAATATTATGTAAATAATATTTCCTTAGGCAAGGGGGCATTCGTTTAAATCATGCATTTAAACGATTACCTTAAGCGATTACATTTCAATGATTACCTTTTATACAAGGTCTTTCTTCTTCAGAGTATATTTTATGTCCTTTTCTTATACTAAAAGTTAATCTAGTTCCACTTAGCTGCCACCTGCTGGGATATACATTTTACCACAATAATTTAAGACAATTCTTTCCATTATCAGGTCATAGCTACATAACTACGAACTGACTACAGAGCTTGTATCATGGGCCTTACATCGCTTAACTTCCTGATTGTTCCCCTCTCAAGGATAACGGAGAGAGATATAGACTCGGCATGTGACATATGGTTCCTGACGCTTTGTTCCTTGGACATTTTTCGGGGAATCGTTGCAAACACCTCAGACTTGTCAGCCACCAGAGTCCTCCTGCTGCTGCAATCTGGTGAGAGGAAAGCAGTAGCCTCCTGCAACACCTGATCAACCCCACTAGATCTGTACACAGAAGTATTGCAGATTTGCTGACAAATCAGTAACCCGGTCCACCCCTTGATACGTTTGCCAAAGTAGTAGAGTGGATGTTGATGTTATCGGTTAAAAACACATTGCGGCCCACTTGCACTCCACTCCCACAAGCTATAAAAACGGTAGGTCCCCCTTGTCAGTTATTAGCTTAGTCCAGATTTATAACCAAGTTTCTGCTGCGCCGATGATTAATGACATTTTAAGATGGTAATTAATTTTTTAGCTGCTGGAGAGACGTGCATCCTAATTAAGGAACGGAGTATGTGATAGATTTACTTGTTCAGGCACTTTTGGACTTCACAGCAATGCATTATTAGCATATTTTTAAGTAGCAAAAGCAAACATTTATGGCTTTACCCATACATCAGCCCCCACCGCCTCAGTATCTGGGAAAGGTGGGGGAAAGAGTTTTCTTAATTCCACCAACAGGTTTCTAAGCAAAACTGAAGGGAGCGTTTTCATTTGAACGCATTCCTTCATTTTCACTGCACACTCTGTATTAGCAGCCACGACTACACGACACAGAAAGGCATGTTCCTCCATTGAATACAGAGAGCCTCGTACACTAGCCAGGTTAGCCACGGAGGGCATCCCAGAGAAGGTGGAATTTCGCCTTTGATCAACAACGACAGGGCTGGCTATCATAGAGTAGACGGCTGGTTGTATAAGGTAGTAAATGACTGGCCGGGAAGGGAGGACAGAAGGGGGATGAGACATCAGACGAAGTACAGACTATTGTCCACCAAGATCTCTCACTGTTAAGTTAGAGCACGTCTCGTCCTTTCTCCTCGTATGGCTAGTCAGCTAAGGAAGGCGACCTGATGTCTTTTTAAGACGAACCCGTGACCCCGGAGAAGGAAGTAAGCAGGGTCACCAGAGGAGTTTACACCCCTCAAGCTTTTGAGGCTAATTCGGATTCTGCCCTGGCACACCGTGACTCTTAGCGCCGGAGAACCGGAGCAACAGATATCTCCGGGATACTTTGCAGGGGAGCGGATGTTGCTTTGGTTGCCTTAACCTGGGGGGCTGGGAACTAGCCGGTCCGTAGGAATCTGGAAGGCAGCAGCAGTGTCCCGCTCCGCCAGCCGCGAGCCTGTTCAAAGACACCCCGACAACGCCACTTACAACAAACCATGCCCGGGGCAATCACCAGCCCGGCGGGGCTCGGCTCTCCCCGCCCCCTCCCGAAGAGATCAGAGAACTACCCGAGCCCGGCACTGGGAGCGGCCGCGGGGTCCCGCCCGGGCGGGGAGCTCTTACCGTGCGCGGCGGGGCAGGCGGAGCCCGGGACCGAGGCTGCCCACAAAGTCGCGCAGCACTTGGCCGGCGGTGGGAGCGCGGTGCAGCCGGCGGGCGGAGCGCTAGTGAAAGCGGCGGCGGCAAAGGCGGCGGCAGCTGCAGCCCAGCAAAGCGACACGCCTCCTGCCAGGAGCGCTGCACAGCGCCCTTTAAAGGCGCAGAGCTCCTTTTCCAGCCCCGGCGCGCCCCGCACTCCGCTCACACCCCCAGGCGGGCGGCTGCTTGGGACCCTGCTCTTTTGGCCCAGCCCCCGCCATCCCGGCCTGGGCGAGCTCTGCTGCAGACACCTCCGGGGACAGAGCTCTGCCCTCGCAGCTGGGGCCAAAGGCAGCCGCGAGCCGGAGGCCACATTTTGGCTCAGGGGGGCACTGCGCCGCGGACCCCCAAAGCCGACCCCAAGGGGGTCGGTGCCACACGTCGGGCCTGGAACCTCCACGATTGGAGCCGCTGCCAATCGTGTCTCGACCCTGAGTGTTATTTTTTTAAAGGCGGGGAAGAATCAGGGGGTTGAAGAGCTAAGGCACTCGGGCTGTCCTTATGTGCAAAATACCATCAAGGAAGCTGGGATACCTCTAGCCTGCTATGGGAACAGGCGCTGCATTTATTCTTCAAGAGCAGCTGGCCTGGACTTTAGGAAGGTATTAAAATATACAAACCTAGTTCCCTTTGGCTACAGCCCCATTGCTTCCACATGAGGGATTCCTCTTGCCCTCCCTGCTTGAATACACAGCTCCTCACGCGGGAAGGAGCGGAGTTCTGGCATTTCCCTTCCCTGCTCCCCGCAGGAGCGGAGTCCCAGCACTGTGAGACTGTAAGGGGTGGAGGCGAATTTCTCGGGGATAGGGAAACAAAGGTGCAGAGACTAGAAGAGTGAACTGGAATATTAAAGGCCATAGTACTGGAAAGGAAGAAAGCAAAAGAACAGTGAATGGGAAGGTCTCATCAAACATCTACTATGGCCCTCCCTGACTTGCTCCCTTACGCGTAACATTACCGGAGTTCGCCTCTCATCTGTCTAAGCTCAGAAATTAACCGTAGGAGCAAAGCAGCCTTTCCCACTCGCCCAGCCAGCGAGCCCCAGCTCCGCCCTGCTTTAAAGCAGCGCTGCGGGAATTCCACGCGCTCTGCTCTCCCCTGTTCCAGCCCTATGCAGCGTGACAAGAGTTTCCCCCTTTTCCCATCCTCCCTCTGCTTTCCGCCTCCCACTTGAGTCCTGCGTGGAGGCATCACAGGAATTCTCCTGCTTCCCAAGCTGGAGCTTCCCCCTGCGGTCTTGATTTCCAGCTCAACTCTGCCGGGAAGCTTTAGAGGAATCCCCGGACGCCCCTATCGTCTCCTGATTCTACTTCCTACCTGGGGGTGCGACCTGCAGCATTACAGATGTTGCCCTGCATCAAGTGCTGCTTCCACACCCCCCCCCCCCCCGAGAGCTGCTTACAAATGACAAAAGCTTCATCTCCAGCTGCAATCAATGAGCTGGTTTCCAGGGGGCGGCGGGGCGGAGGTGCCATCAAAGAGTTAGTTTTTTGGGAGCTGAAAAGCTCCTGTAATTAAGTAAACAGCAGACTTCTTGTGCAGAGTAAATAAATAGTCAATGATCCCATTGTGCAGCAAAAAGCTGGCCGTGCAGACGCGCGACTGACTCGCTTCGATTGGGCTCAGGCTGCTGTGACTTGCAGCTTAATCGGCCCCACAGTCCATAGCTTCATCACTCGCTGCACACTCCCGTGGCCGACAGGAAATTCATTAGCCGCTTAATTTACCCGAAGCTGTAACGGCGAGAACTTGTGCACAGACCACGCGTATTAACGCTAAGAGGATAAAAGGGGCTGGGACTGAGGGGTGAACAGAAGCGGGGAGATCAGGTTTGGTTGAGCTTCTTTGTGGGGTGGGTTAGTGGAGAGGCTGAACCCATTGGAAGCCTGAGGTTAAAGAGAAGGGAATCCGGGGGACACTGACTAGATCAATTAAAAGCTCTCCACGACAATGCAAACTGCTGCAGAAATGCTTAGAAGGGGGGAGGCAACACTTCGAATCAATGAGGTGTGTGTGGGAGTCATGTGAAATCAATAGAAAAATTAATATTTTGATCTCAAATGACCTGATGATTCAACTTACTTTGGTTTATTATTTATGATTAATTATAATCCAGAATCTTATCTCAAAATTTTGGTTAAGAAGTGCATATAAATATGACTCTGATGTATGTTTTTGGGAGGAGAAAAGAGGTGAGGGACAAAAGTAATGTAACATTTCAGTCCTTAGAATGACATTGATATTCCATGTAGATAATGGGTACCATACAGTCATTTTCACCTGTATTGTTTCTTTGCGGAGAGATGGTTACTTCACGTTTCCCTTTATTGCCCGGGATGAATTAATATGCCCAAGAGATCTATTTCCTGCCCTTTCCACAGCCCAGGAATACCTTTCCCTAAATCTGTCCCCTCATGAGATATGAAGTATCAGATTCCCAAAAGCCTAGGTAATCTTATTAACACATCATTCAGAGATCTTAAAGTACTTTACAAAGATGTCATTATCCACATTTTCCAAATAGGGAAAGTTGGGATGGGAAAAGTTAAGTGACCTTCACAAAGTCACATATCAAGTCAGCAGCAGGCTGGGAAGAGAACCTGGATCTCCTTAATCCTAAATCTTCTCATACTCCAAAGTGGCATATTTTTCCATCTAGTTAAAATTCCTATTGATATAGTCTTGTATTAGGGAAACAATGGGCACTGACTCTGAAGGGTAGCTCAAAGTTATCGAAGAAACCTAGATAATGGCATAAACCAGAGCATATAGAATCATGGGCAACAATTCATAAAGCAGAGCTCATTGAAACTTTTCACAATTTGACTTCAGAATTTCACATATTGACACCAGATCCATCTCTCCCTCCCTTCTCCCTCCAAAAGGATGGCTTTTCCATGCACCAAAAATTTGACTTATTTACTTGCTAAAAGTAGTCAAAATTGAGTTTTTGAAGTTTTGACTAATATTACAGATATAAACAAAATGGATGATTATTTGGCAAATATTTTCATAAAAATATTTTCTATTGTTTGTCCAGTTCTGCTGTTAAGAACTTTGAATGGAATTACATAGCTATGTCTTATTGCATTAATGATAAGATAGTACTACTCCCCTCACATAGAAAAGAACTGTAGTTACTCATCATAAAGTACATAAAGTATTCTATAACTTTTTATCCCCAATATACATTTTTAAAATATTACAGTTCCCACTGACTTCATTTAGAGTTTGAAGGGTGCATTGGAGGCCAATGTCAAGTGTCTTGTTTGGTTGAATATTCAACACACGAATATTTTCCTTCATTCTCCTTTAATGACACTGTAAACCTTAAAAGGTTCATGATCACTCAGATAGGTTTTCTTGGAAGTTTGTGCGCAGAGTTTAACCTAGTCAGGGGAAGAGTCACAAGAGACTGACAAGAACAGCCATTTTGGAAGAGTTCTGACTGATCTCATAGGGCTGCCAGCGCAGTAAAAATTTTAGGTCCAATGTAATGATTGCTGAATCAAATGCAGGGATTAAATTCAAGACTTCTGGATGTAACAGCATAGGCCTCTACTTGAGCTAAAGGACCAAGCTCATTAGCTCAGTAGCAGACTCAAGTGTCCATGCCTGGTCTAGCTACTAGAGAGAACAAAGAGACACATTGTGTTAGTGTGACTACACACTTCACCTCAACACAGAAATTCCTCCTAAGCTTCAGAGACCTAAGTTTGTTCAAGTCACTGTATGAGCCGCCACTTGTAATACTTGAAATTACTCTCCTGGTCAGGTTATGTACAACACTTTGGAACAAAACATGTCTATATGGCTTCAGCTAACAAAACAGGTCATTCAGCTTAGATGCAACAGCAGTCTCAAGTCTCTGTACATAAGCTAGCCCAGGGGCAGGCAACCTATGGCACAAGTGCTGAGGGCGGCACACGAGCTGATTTTCAGTGGCACTCATACTGCCCGGATCCTGGCCACCAGTCCAGGGGGCTCTGCATTTTAATTTAATTTTAAAAGAAGTTTCTTAAACATTTAAAAAGTCTTATTTACTTTGTATACAATAATAGTTTAGTTATTATAGACTTATAGAAAGAGACCTTCTAAAAACGTTAAAATGTATTACTGGCACGCGAACCCTTAAATTAGAGTGAATAAATGAAGACTCGGCACTACACTTCTGAAAGGTTGCCGACCCCTGAGCTAGCCACTAGAAAGGGACAATAAGCCACATTGTGTTAGCATGGGTTACACCAAGAGGGTAGTAATGCAGAACTGAATTTGTAATTGATTTTGTTTACGTCCATGTGTTATACCATATTGCTAATCTAAAAAAAATCTTCCTGACCACCTGATATCTTCCATCATTTATTGCTATAACTTACTTGTGAGAGATGGCATCAAAAGAGTTTTAGTAAAGCAGCAATATATTTACCATGCTCAGAAGAGATGGCAGTTCTCTTGGTAATTCATATGTTTGAGTCATTATATGATTTAGGTACTGGCTGTCTGGAAAAATGCTTCTCTTCCCTTGCACTCTCAAGGCAGATAAGTTCATCAGATAAGCTTACACTAAAGTTCCTATATCTGAATGTCTGGGGCAGGACCTTCCAGCAGAGGGCCCATAACACTAGAGAAAGAAATGTTTATTTGCCATAACTATGGTTCTTCTAGATGTGATGCAGATGTGTATTCAAGATAGGTGTGGGCACACCCCACATGCCGAAGGTGGAGACTTTTGCCTAGCAGTACCCATAGAGGGGCAGCACTCACTCCTTATTCTTGTAGCCCCTCCCTGGCTATATAAGGCGGTGCCGCCCCATCCCCCTTCAGTTCCTTTGCACTGAATGGCCAAGGGAAGTTTCCAATGCCAAGGGGACAAAGGGTGGATCGTGGAATACACATTTGCATCACATTCAGAAGAACCACAGCTACAATAAGTAACCATTTCTTTTTCTTCAAGTAGATGCAGATGTATATTCCAAGTAGGTGAATCACAAGCAGTACCCCCCACCAAATGTGGAACTTGGAGTCTACCTGAGTAGGGATCACAGGACCAATCTTCCGACATTAGCATCTGCTCTGGAAGAAGCAGTGACTGCATAATGGTCCATAAATGTATGTAAATGACCATAAATGACCTCAATCACTTGCTGGACATCCAGTGTGATCCCTAAGTTTTGAAGCCAGGAAGCCCCCCTTATAGTAATTGCCAAGGAAACCACACTGGCCAAGATGTCTGCAACATCAAAGGCAGGTTGCAAAGATGTCTTGGCCACCAAGCAGCCCTTGGCATCAAATACCTGAAACTCATCATGAAAGGCCTAAGGTAACTGCTCCTAAAATTTGGCCATAGCCAGCCAATTGTGAAAGTCCTATTTGGACAGCAAAGTTTGCTGGGTCACAATCCTCATCTGTAGTAATTAAAAGGTGTATATTTTTCTGCCCAAAGGTCCAAATGTTTAGATTCTCTGTTGTTGAGGGTGGACTTGAACCTGATCTTCTGAGCTCTGTCATTCACTGCCAGGACCACCAGGGAGTTCATGACCAGATGGAAATAGAACACCTTGTATAGCTATACAAGCACAAAACAGTGCTTCTCCAAGTGCTTGGCCACTGGCGTTACTGAGGCCAGCATACACCAAAAGGCTCTTAAAGGTTCAAGCTTCATTAATTGGGAGGGCCATACTCCTTAGGACAGAGAGCTGGAGAATGTTCATGAGTTTATGGGCATTCTTCTGGAGAAACTCTGCTTGAAAACTGAGTGATGTGGCCACCCAACAGAAAAGGTCCTGGGGCACATTGAAGTCCTCTGGGATGGAAAGGGAGGATGACCCAGACAGCACTGCATCATCCAGAGACTAGGAGCAGGCGGTTGGCTGAAATATAGATGGGTCCTGCTCCTGCAGTAGCATCTCCAGACAAGGAAATTCCAACAGCTTCACAGGAAGGGGAACCATGAGTGCCTGGGCTTGCAGCCAATCTACAGCTATCAATGCTGCATGGACAGATGATCTTGCCTTTGACTTGGATGATGAGTGAGACCTCTGGGAGCAAGGAACTTCTCATTGAGCCCAAGGGGGCCACTGGTATGGGTAAGGCATTGTGGCAAGAAGGTGCCAGGCCAGGACCTCTGTCTTGGCTTCAGGGAACATGCTTACCTTGGTAGCCATAGTGGTTTGCTAATGGTTTTTGGACCTCCTCCAGAGAAGTGGAGCAGGAGAACGTGGATTCCAACTCTGAAATAGAGGAGCCCAGCGACCTCAGAGACATGGGGGGGGGGGAAACCCTAGAGGGGGGCAACAGGCGGTCTGACTCCTCTGTGGCCCAGAACAAGGTTGGAATCAGCATTCCCCATGTAGTGAGAGCCCGTGGTGTTCAATATGTTGGTGCCACAGGCAGGGTCAGTCCCGGTGAAAAAAGTGGTACCAGAGCACCTGAATGCCTTGACATTGAGGGTGGTGACAACTGCCATGAAAGCATCTGCAGCATCAATTTGTCAGTGCCAAGGAAGGGCCTGGTACCAAAGACCCCTGGCTCCAGTGCTGTGTTCATGTCAACCACCAGGATGGATGCTTCCTGTTGCAGTGTGGAAGGGCCTGCAATTTTGGTGGCATGCGCCAACTGGGAGGCCACAGCGGATGCCAGCTACGCAAAGTCTTGAATCAGTGGTCCTAACCAAAAGGCAGATTAGGTCCACTGCAGTCTGGTATACTGATGTCACAGTCTTTGTTAGTACCGGCATTGCTCCAGTTGATAGCAGGCTCAACAGATGCCTGAACTGGAGTTGATAGTATGGGATTTCTGCCCTTTCTACCCTGTACCCAGGGAGAGTCAGAGGTACCCTTACAATCCCACATTCCCAAACTAGTCCCATGCCAGTCAGCATTCTTCTTAGGGGAGGCAGAACAGTCATCCCGGAACCTGGAGCACTCACAATTGGTCTTGTGAGTCCTCTTCTTTGATGCCAACAATGGAGAATAGCTCCTGTGCCTCTTTGAAGAAGCCCCTGCTCCAGAACGAGAGGCAGCAGCACTTTCTGAGCCTGAGCATGATCTGTGACTTGGGGAATGCCTTGGTACAGGTCAGACCACATGGCCTATTCAAGCAGGTGCTGCTTAAGGCAAAGGTCTCCTGCCACCTGAGTCCTCTTCTTGAACAATCTGAAATTAAGCAGTGCTTTTAAGGTGGGCTTCGTCAAGACAGAGTAAGCACCACATGTGGGGGTTACTGTTGAAAATCGCCACTCCACATGAAGGCAATGCTTGAACCCCAGTGAGGGCATTACCGGAGAGCACTATATAACTTTTTTTTAAAAAAAACTAACTCTAGCAAACTAAATTAACTATCATCTATGCACATGAAGCTAGGCTAGAAGAATGAATATGAGGTTGTAAAACAGCAACCACACAACGCTCTGACTCCAGCTGATGGGCAGTGACAAGAAACTGTGGGGTTCAGGGCAGAATCTTGTTCAGAACCACCCTTAAGTACCCTATAATCTATTTTGCAAAAGTTAATACCTTTCTGGATCTGGAGCTGCGTGGCCGACGCCTTCTTTTTAGTTATTGAATCACGACTATGTTTAATACCCTGGTTCCAATGAGGTTCCCATCCCAGAAATTATTCTTTTAGAAAGACAGTAAGGAAAATCAGATATTTGGGAATATGGCTCTTTGAAGATTTTAAGGATGCTTTTTAACAATTTGGCAGCTGTCAAAGGTTAAGGAAGTCAACAACTACTAACACCATCTGTAATGCCCTAATCCTTCGACTAGTCCTTCATGGATGACCACATAAAGGCCCACTGAAGTGAATGGAGCAATACATCAGTGCCAGGATCAGGGGGCCTACATTTATACCTGGCCCAAGAGACAACCATGATGGGCACATGTTTAAAACATTTTAAAAAATGAAATATAAATATCTTAAAAACACAATACTTGCAATTAATATAATGACTAATGGGAACACAGATTCTGGACATCAGACAAAAAACAGGAAAACTGTCCCTTTATATGACCCTTGACAAAATTTAACAATATGTAGTAAAACATAAAACTGCAACTGGTGAGAAAATTATTTATCAAGTCTAAGGTTTTTATTGGAATTAAATTTAATAAATTGATAGTATGTAGATTAAAAAGTATCTCCAAAGTAAGACGATGACAAACACAGGAGGAAATCTGGATCCAAAATATTAGAGTGTATTTTTCATAATAAACCGTCCAAAATACAGAACTTTTTATTTTAATTTGCCATTGGAATAGTGTTACAATAAAATTCAAACTCTAATAATAATTAATGTACAATTGTAACAGGTTTCTTGGATCACAGCTCAACTTTTGCGCATCTCACTCAGAATACCTGTATTAAAAGATTAATAGTAATAAAGCATCAGTGAACTGCATCAATTGTTTATATAGTTGATCAGATTAAATTAGTTGTATACTTAACATAATCTCTCCAGATTTTGGGGACTGTGGGCTTGTTGACCACATTTACAATGGATAAAGGGATTTTTTAAGTGGATGGAAGTAATTTATCCTCTGAAAATTTATAGACATTATTTTCAGGGGGGAAAGACACTAGAGAGACAATTTATGTTATATATTGTTCCAGATGTCTAAACTTGAAGTAATAATATGAGCATGATTGATAGTTGATATGTTTGTGTTTAATGTAGTGGCAAAAATGGCAATCTATGCCCACATTGTGACATCTTCAATATCCAGCCTTCTCAAGTAAGTCATTTGTTATATATTCAGATCAATTACCATTCATCCCTCCTCTCTCCCTTGGACTTAGAAATCACCAAGAAGTTGTTGTCAGGATCCAGATATATGGCCTCACACATCATATAGTAGTTACAGTGTTCAAAGTCAAGCTCTAGGTATTAGCTACTCACAAAGCACAACTGTCAAGAACAGGACCTTTCAACTGACTTTTAGTTCTCAAAGTCAAAAGGTGAAATTCACTCTGTGCAGAGAGCTGGCACAAGGTCTATGTACCATTTAAGTCTCATTAAAGATTTTGAAACTAAACTGAAGTGAACTTCAAGTGGTGCATAGACCTTGTGTTGAATCTTTGCACAGGAATGAATTCCACCCAGAACAAGCATAAA
Organism: Dermatemys mawii; assembly: GCA_007922305.1. NCBI lineage: Eukaryota > Metazoa > Chordata > Testudines > Dermatemydidae > Dermatemys > Dermatemys mawii. Next base: position 51,232,760 of record ML677333.1, on the reverse strand, counting down.
TTTCTAATCTACCTTGATAATTGTTTTACCTAGGCTATACAAAGTAAATTTGGTTCATTTCAGTAGGGCAAGGAAATTACACAACTAATTGAACCTAAGCAGTTTATCAGTTATGTAAAGTTATTCCTAGTATGAGTAAATATTTATGAATCCATGTTCCCCAGCAATATGGTTTTTATTTATACAGAAAATCATGTAACCTGACATCACATTTTAAAAAATAATGATGTTTTTTCTTAGTAAGTGATGTACAAGTAATACGGAAAAATAAATGTTTTCACATTTTCTTAAGCATTTTTAAGTGCTCCTTGGCTTCCTTCATTTCTCTAATGTCTCACTTATTTGATGGTTGAAGGAATAGAGGATTCAATTTTATTTGGATTTTTGGTGCTCCAATAGAAAACAAAATCCCAAATGTCTGAGCTTCAAGGGAAATATCTACACCATTGAAGTTAATTAGACAACTATATGCTTAAAGTTAAGTGTGTATTTACATGCATTTCAGTTTAAGGCAATGTATGGACATTTTTATCTGAAGAGTATTTCAATGCTCTAATAGAGGCTGGATATGTGGACCACATTTCAAAGATCATGGTTGTCTGCTTATGAACCAGTTTTGGCCAGGCTTGAAAATGACCTAATTATCTTGATTATTTATGTCCTCATATTGTCAAAGGTTTCATTTTTCAGGTTAACTTTCTAGCAGCAGGATGGGCGAAGGGCCAATTTTTTACATGGGTCAGTAGTAATATAAATACTGCTCATCTTGATGTTTTATTCTTTGACAAAACCTGTTTCATTGTTTTAAACACACACTTATGCATGCACACACACACCATTAATACTGAGTGGCTTTTCAGTATCTTGCCAGCAGGAGTTCCCTTTTTCAGCCTGTTTCCTTCTCTACCACTTGCCTACCCCTCTGCTTCCCAACTCTTTTACCTTCTCCACTGCTGCAAGGCTGCCAGTCAGCATTGACTGGCGGTACTTGCATTTATCCATTAGTTGCTGGATGAGCTTGGGGTATATACACCCCATGACAGACCTCCCCCTTTGGACATCAGTGAGAATATTCTTTACAGAAGCATTGTGAACATAGTCTCACTTTTCTGGTAATAACAGACTAGACCCAAAAATGACCAGACTTAACTTTTGGTGTCAGGGATCAGACAGTCCCTCAAAACTCTTTTTTTATCAAATAGGGGTGTGATCATTCTGCCCTGCAACAGGTACCCCAGGTATCATGTCTGCTTTTCCTCTGATCACAAACTTGGCAGGGTTTGCAGTTAACCCAGCAGCTTTTAAGGAATGTAGAATGGTAATCACCTTCTGTACATGTGTCTTCCAGTCCATGTTATCTGCATAAGCATCCGTGTAATCATTATGCAGCCACAGGATCTTTTCCATTAGGTGGCCACTGCACCCTGTAATCCGAAGGGCAGGGCTCCAAACTCAGAGTCCTCACAGTGCAGGGAAAGCGACCTTTACCCCAGATAGTTTTGTTACGGGGGCATCTGTCAATATTCATTAGTCAGATCTAAGATTGTTATATACGGAACTTGTCCCAGAAACTCAGGGAGATCATTTACTCAAGGCACTGGGTAGGCATCAGACCTTGAGATTTTGTTTACGTTGCACAAACCTATGCAAAACCTATAACCAAGAGCTATCATACTTGGGAACCAGAACTATTGGACTACGCTACACACTTTAAGACTCTAGACTGACCGCTAAATTCCACATCTTCTCTAACTCCTTTTTGACTATTGCTTTCATCTTCTTTAGTATGGGCCATATGGTCTCTCACACCACCTTCCCTGGCTCTGATTTGATGTGGTGGAATATTAACTTATATGATGGCAATTTGGCTTGCAACTTCCAAGAGGACATCCTTGAATTCATGGATCAGGACGTTGGCCCATCTATTTTGCCTGGGGGAGTCGAGTGTTCGCCCAGCTGTACTTTTGAATCAACAACTGACAATCCTACCTGTGATCCTAACTCTGGTTCATAGGGATATAGTGCTTTTAGGAGTCCTTCTTTAGCTGTTTAGGGTTTTAACAAGTTGACATAATAGTTCTATTTTTCCTTTTTTTCTGGTCCGGCTGATGGACTTCATAATTCACTGGACTGATGCCAGTGGATAATCTTGTATGGGCCCTTCCATTTGACCCGGAACCAGGTAATAATACTAAAAGAAAGTCACCCAGCCCAAACTCTTTTAGTCTGGTTCCCTTATTGTAGTTTCACTCCTGGGCTGCTTGAGTTCTTTGTGGGCTTTGTTTTGTGAACTCTCACAGAGCTTCCATGCAGTCTCCTAGCTGTAGAACACACTGCACCATGTTGGGTGTTGTATTAGCTTGCTCTTCCCAGCCTTCTTTCACTGGGCTGAGTATTCACCTTGGTTGCCATTCATATAGGAGTTCGAAAGTTGAGAAGCCTGTCAAGGTTTGTGTGACTTCTCGTACTGTGAATAGAGGATGCGGGGGAAAGGAGTGCCTCTCAGTGCCAGAAGTCAGTCTTCATGAATCACTTGAGCAATCTCTTGAGGGAATCAAGCCATCTGTCTGTGAATGAGGTAAGGAGGTGAGCAAATTCTTGATTCATAGTAAACCGCATAACTCCTTCATCAGCCTGGAGATGAATTTTGCACCGTGGTCCATCAGAATCTCCTTGGGTAGTGATACCCTTGCAACTATTTTTAACAATTCTGTTGCTATCACTGAGGCCATAGTGGCTTGCAGGGGAACCACTCCAGGGTAGTAGATTGCATAGTCAATGACAACAAGTATATACAGGTAGCTAGCAGAGCTCTTATCTGTGGGTCCTACAAGGCCTACTCCTATCCAATTAAACAGAACTTCCACTAGTGGAAGGGGAACCAGTGGGGCTGCTTGTATGCATTTAGGGGATACCCGCTGGCATTCAGGGGAGGAAGCACAATAATTTTTCACTTCCTTGTGAATTCCTAGCCAAAAGAAGTAGAGTATCAGACAGGCAAGAGTTTTCTCCTGACCTAGGTGGCCTGCTATCAGTACCTCATGGGCTAGCTTGAGTATTTCCTGTCTGAATACGTGGGGTACAACAAGATGTGTATACTGTTCCCATTTCAGGGTGCCTCATACCTGGTAAGAGAGAAGGTTTCCTGATAGCTCAAAATGAGGCAGGTGGATGGCCAGTTTAGGCCTCACCACTTCCCCATCTCTGAGAGAAGTGTCTTCTTCACAAATGCTCCAGAAAGAATCCTCCCTTTGCTGTTCAACCCGCAAGCTGGATGATCTCAACAGCCTCCCCACACCTACTGTGTCTCGTTCAGGGTTCAGTTCATTAGGAGTACCCATTCCAGGTGAGTTGTCTAATTTATCTAGGCAACAACTCCAGCCTCATTTACGTGAATCCCACCTGTCATGTCCAGTGGCACATTTCTTATCTAGTCCAATGTGCCTTCATCTGGGATAGAAAGAGGTCTTCATCCATGAAGGTTATGTTCAGCCTCTTTAGTCATCTACATTCAGCTTCTCAACATGCTTTGCAGCGGTGTCTTACAGTGGGGCCAGTCTCATCCCAACAGAACTGGGTATGACAGTTTACATGGTAGACCTACCATGGGATGGCCTGCTTGTACACCTGCTATTAGACAGATTTTAATACGGGGTAATCCCTCATGTCCTTGAGGCTGAGCCTTCTTAATGGACTTCAGCCTTCCCAACAGATCTTCTCTCACTAGGGTCTGTTCATAAGCTGAATTGACCAGCGCTGTTGTTGTGCACCTATAGTGGTTAATTTCAGGCTTTCAGGTGTTTGGTCAAGGCCAGCTAATTATACTCCAGGATTGGGTAATCTTTTCTTGATGTGCCCTCCTTGGCCCCATTTAAAACAGCTCATCCTCCCTAGTGAATCCTCAAATGGTGGGATACTCAGGGCTTCAGCCTGGCATGGCCCCAAAGTTCTGGCCTTCAGAGAATGGGGTGGAGAGAAGCTAAGATCAGCCTTCAGCATGAGCTCTTATCTGTCAGAGGTGAGGCTATTCTCCATCTTGTGGCCTCAGAACAGCCGTTCTTCCTTTGGTTACCCCTCATGACTTAAGAGAGGCAAGCTCTGTCCTTCCAGGCTAGGTTGGTGAACATCAACTTCAAAATAGTTTTTGGCTAGCCTCACTGCTTCTTCTAGAGCCTCTGGCTGGTGTCTCTGTACCCATTCACACAAAGGAGTGGGGAGAGCCCAGAGGAACTGCTCAAAGACAATCATGTCAGCTGTCGACCTGCTCCTCCTGCTCTCATGCCTCATCCACATCCAGCCAACATCCTTGAGCCTCTGCACCAGAGCCTGAGACCAAACAGACAGGCTAAATTGTTGCCCTCTGAAACAGTGATGTTAAATCTTTTCACTTAATTGTAACTGATTAAATATGATCACCTTCACCATTGGATAGTCAAAGGCCATGTTAGCAGCTTGCGGTTCTCCGGTCAAAAGAGGTACTAAGCAGATAGCCCATGTCTTAGGGTCTCAGCAGGCATAGGTGGCAAGACATTTGAAGATTTCCAGAAAGGCCTCTGGGTTATCATCTGGTCCCATTATGGACAACACAGGGCTTCCAGGCCAACTTATCCCATCTACCTTAGCTCCAGGCAGGGATATTGGAGTGGGGAGCCTGTGACGTTGCACCCCATAATGCTTTATGGAAATATGCTTATGAATATAAATATGACATAACTGGATATGTTTTATGCTAGATATGCCATGTAACATATCTCTCAAAGGTTATGATCTACTGAATATATTCATCCTATTTGTATGCATGTGTCATTTTTGTATTCAAAGTTATGAATATTGGCTGTGTACTTGTTTGATTTTAAGTAGCCTTAGGAAGTAGCCTTAGGAAGGAAAATGGGTTAGAAGGAGTTTTAGCACATCAGCTGGCAGTTCCCAAGGGGTTTTCTGTGATCTCAACCTGTCACAGAGCCATCTGTGTGGGTGCCCAAATCAGTATGTCTAGCTGTTGTTGCTAGGTGGCTATTATGTCCAACAGCCGAATGGGTAGCTTGCAACACTGTAATTTAAAATGGTGCCTCGTAGAGTTAGCAGGCAGCAAAACTATAGGGAAGATATAGTAGGAGTCTTTCCACTCACCTGAGTTAAAGTACAAAGTATCAGAATAGAAGACCAGAATCTCTTTTAGTGTAAATCACTGAGGCTCCGCTGTGGCTCAGAGTCTTTAATATACTTTTTATCTCTTAGTAATCAAAGGAAACAGCTTTTTAGTAGATGTTTAATAATTAAATTTCTAGAAGAATTTCTTCTTGTTTTGTACTTCTGTCAGTGAATTACATCCCACCTTTTAATGACAACCGATTTTAACCAACATTAACCTCGCTACTGACAGACTTCAGTTTGTCACAAAGACTTGGAATTTATTCCAATTTCAGGCATAATACACCCATCCTTAGCAGTCAATCAAAGCACTTGTGTTCTTTCAAAATCGTTCAGCCTTTGTACGTACTTCCAATGCATTTCCTCTGCACTCTCGCAACAACAGAGTCCAGTGCCCAGGCATGCACTTCACATTAGGATCATCATGAACACATTTAACATCTTTGCTTGAAATTGTATATTGGACTTGTAAAACCACAGTCCTTAACTAAGGATGTTAATGGTGTGTTGAGAATAAATATTCATAGGGAAATACAGATATGTCTATGTTTAACTCATTTTACTTGTCTCCTGGTCCAGATTTGTCCCTAAATCTGAATAGGTGAATGACTATTTTAGCCTACAAGCACTTTTAGCTTAAAGGAAGTTTTTCTCTTATTATGTGAACTAGTAGTACTCAAAAATCATAATTATAATAATATAATTGAGGCCAGATCCTCATCAAGTGTAAACCAACATAGCTGCCTTGATTTTAGTGATTAGGCTCTTGAAATATAGTACTTGTGACACTTTAGAGACAAACCAGTCTATTTAGGCATAAGCTTTCGTGGCTAAAACCCACTTCATCAGATGCATAGAGTGGAACATACAGTAGGAAGATATATATATTGTGACAAAGCTCCAAGTCTGTACTTGTGGGTCCTGCGCTTCCTGGCAGATTTAGGGGCCTCAGAAACTCATCTAGGCCCCAGAGTGACCTCTCTTTCTCAGTAGAATTGGCAAGAGTCACCACCTAGTGAGTTACCTTCATCACAGGCCAGTATGGAAGATGGAAAAGGGGGGAGCCCGGGCCCGCCCTCTACTCCGGACTCCAGCCCAGGGACCCTAATAGTATCAGCTAAGATGGCTGACCTTGTAGGCACAAAACACAATACAATTCCCTGGGCTACTTCCCCAAAGCAGTCCCTGCTTCTTCAGACTCCACTTCACCCTTACCTCAGGGCCTCCTTCCTTCAGTATGATATGTTGTCCAACACTCAGTCTCACCAACAGCATAACTTCCTTCCACAGCTCCTGACACCCACCGCCCACCTGACTAACTGGGAGGTTTTTATCTGGTTTCAGCCAGTCCCTGATTGGCTTCAGGTGTCCCAATTAGGCTAGCTGCTTCTACTCCTTTCCAGAAGGTTCTTAATTGGCTCCAGGTGTCTTGATTGGCCTGGAATAGCCTTTGTTTGGCTATCCAGGGAACAAGGACCTGCACATCCTGAGACTAATATACCTGCCTTCCAGCACTCTCCTATACCCTTCTGGTCTGACTCCGTCACAATATATATACACACACACGTGCACGCACAGAGAGAGAGAGAGAGAGAACATGAAAGGGTGGAGGTCGTCATGGGCCATTCTGATTATCACTATAAAAGTTTTTTTTTTCTTCTGCTGATAACCGCTCACTTTAATTGATTAAGCCACTTAAAGTTGGTATGACAACCTCCACCTTTCATATAAACTGTATGTTCCACTCTATGCATCTGATGAAGTGGGTTCTCGCCCACAAAAGCTTATGCCCAAATAAATTGGTTAGGCACTTAGGTGCCACAAGTACTCCTCATTCTTTTTGCGGATACAGACTAACACGGCTACTACTCTGAAACTTGAAATATAACGTAGCTTTGTATTATAATGTCATCTGGGTGTCCTTGAAAATATAATCCTTTACTAAGCTTGTTATTTCAAGGAGATTCACAGTTGCTTGTATCAATGAATGTTCTTATTCACTCCAGCCATAACTGAAGTGAAAAACATAAAATATCCTTATTGTTACCATTTCAAAGAGACATGTATGCCCAACTTATTTTCTGGAGAAGTCCTGACACTCAATATATTCTCAGAACATTTTGCAAGTTTTTTGGAGGAATATATGCCAGAAAGTTGAACTAAGAATAAGGTCCCATATTGATGATTTTGATATGAATATGATACTCAATATTTTTTATAACATGGATACTGGTAATACATCTCCTTTACCACAAATGGTCTTGGGATTTAAAATACCTGGCCTACACAGCTGAAAAAATTGCCACATCTTCAGTGAAAGCAATCCATCTCCCTCTGGTTTTCTCATAAAAATGTTGTTGATCTGCTGAGATGAATACATCAATCAGCTTGAATTGTAGCCCTATAGAATTATGATTATTAAATGGACAGAAAGTGGTAAACAAAGAGGTAAAGATATTATCATTTGCTTTAACACCAAGACTAAAATTTTGCACTTCAGAAAATCTTTCCAAAAAAGTGGTGGTGGTTGGATTATGAGGGATATTAGTTAGTTGACGTTCAAATGGATTCAGACAGATGTAGGCAGCCCATAAAGCTAGAAGTGTAATTTTTCCTAATTCTATCATCAAAAGAAAAATATATGAACATATTCTCATTGCTCTCTCTGCCTCCAAGCTAAATTACTACAGATGTCAGATTAACATGGCTAAAAAAGAAGGAGCAATGGGTTATGAACATTTTGAAGCCTCTTGTGGTACATAGGTCTTGCAGCTGAGGCAGCACAAGGGAGGGCTGAGAGGCAGAACTGGAAGTCTCTCTTCCAGATGTTTTTGATTATGTTCCCAGATTCCACTGTACTTAGATGCACCCACACAAATCCTCCAAGTTAGGGAAGCCTCTTTCTACCTCACTGTTCTGCTCCTCAGTTACTGAAGTTTAACTGATGCACTTTAAATTCACACCTTTAAATATTTTTTCTGAATTCCCTGTGTAGCCAAGGCCTAAGAGAAGAATATAATAATCATAAAAATGTGTAGGTTCTGGACAGGTAGTCTTGCAAATAAATAATTATACATTACACACTAAAAAAAATGTTAAAAGAACATTTTTAGTGTCAAGCACTCAAAAGTTAGGAAATGCCAGAATTAAGGTTGCACACATTTTTGAGGTTTATGAATAATGATAGTCTTTAATTACATTATCACATTTTTTCCCCTCCAGGATTCCTCCGTCTTTCAGAGCACAGGATGGACCTGCTCTAGCGATGAATCAGGGCTGTTTAGTAAAAGAGGCTGTGGTCTGTAGCACTGTACCTCATTTGCTGCTGAAGTTGGAAGCATGAGGGAAAGTGTATCACAAATGAGACACAGGTTTGTGAGGAGAAAAGGGATGGTAATCCAGTTGAATGCCACCCTGGAGAACTGGATTCTACCCCCTCCTCAGAGTTCTTGTGTGATGCTGGGCAAGTCATTCAAACCAGACTTTTCAAAGGTGGCTTCTAACTGTGTGCTCCTCCTTTTCTGGGTGCCCAACTTGATATTCTGGGGCAGAGTCGTCTTTAGGATTTATGGGACCCACTGCCCTATGCAGTATTATTTAACTGGTGCCCCAACAGCAGCCCAGGCTGCTGTTTTGTGTTTTAGATAAGGGTGGTCTTTTGAAGGATCTATTTAAAAAACCTATATGTCTGAAGATCCAAGCATTTAAGGCTAAAGATGAGTACCCAGATTGTGCACCTAAAAATCTATGCAAGGATTCTTTAGAGATGTGATTTTATAATCTTCAGCAACACACCAGTGACTTTTTTTTAAAAGCAGATTTTAAACTAAGGTCCTGTAAACTAACATGTTCTGAGTAAATATCTTAGTAATGCACAATCTGTTTTGTCAGTAAATTCAGACACTGACAAAATATACCTAGGGCAGTGCTTCTCAACTGTGGCCCACTGCTTGTTCAGGGAAAGCCCCTAGCGCACCAGGCCGGTTTGTTTACCTGCCGCCAATCGCAGCTCCCCCGGCCACAGTTCACTGCTCCAGGCCAACAGGGACTGCTAGTGAGAGCCGCAATCGCCGAACCTGCGGAGGTGGCAAGTAAATAAACCAGCCCCGGCATGTCAGGGGCTTTCCCTGAACAGGCGGTGGACCACAGTTGAGAACCACTGACCTACAGGTTGGCAAATGCCTGTTAAATGGCTTCATTAACACTTGAATGGCTCTTTAACAGTTTCAGTGTTGAGCTAATAGGTGTGGCAGGCAGGAAGGCTTTTTCACTTTTAAGTACTAAGTCCCCTCCCGAGGAAGACTCACCAGACTGCAGCAGTCAGCAGTGGTGGGAGCCTGCAGGAAGGGTAAGAACAGCGATAAGGAGAGACACTAAGAGCCAGGGTGCCCTACACAGTTGCCTATGCCTAAGGACGGCCCTGCCCTGGGGTCTGATTTGCAGAAGTGCTGAGAACTCACAACTGCCACTGAAGTCAATGGGAGCTGTGCTTGAAAACATGAAGTGCGATATAATACTAAGAACTCTAGAAAATCAAGTCCTAGTTATCTCAGCCTAGGTACACAAAATAGGTTGGATCTTTTTGACTTCACTCTCTCTGTGAGCAAATTCCTCATCTGTGAAATGAAATTAATAGCAACATGGCTACAATCATGATAATAGTGAATCTGAATGAGGTATGTGACCCCTGCAATGGAAGCAACTTTCCCCTTGGGCCTTTTGGCCTGGCCCACATGGTTACAGCACCCCTCAGGTCTGGTGTGTCCACCCCTCTGCAGAGGAAGTTAAAGGGGCAGATACTCCGAACATGAGTGGTCTGAGCCCAGTCACAATGCCAGAAGCAGGGATTCAAGTCTAACCCTGCAGGACAGGAGCTGCCACTATGGAGTGAATGCAGGGTGGGCTCAATGTCCAGTTCCCCCCACTCCACCCACTCATACACACAGGCTCCCTGTTCTGCTCCTTTCTGTAACATATCCTTGTTTTCCTACACCTCTGCCATGAAAAGTATTAATATTTTCTGTGGGGAAAAAATCACAGCCCATCTTCTCACAGGAGGGTGTTGTGGAAATACATGAATATTCATGAAGTACTTGGATGCCATACTGAGGAGTGCCACAGAAAATCCCATGAGAAATCAATAATTCTATCTTCTGTCTCCCCTATCCCTATCCTGCCCCTCTTTTCCCCCTCCGGCACCAGCTCCTAGGCTCAGTTTCCTTGTCCAGCCAGTCCTATTCTCTCCTTGCTCGCAGCTCTTTGTCCAATCTGTGTCCCCCAGCAACCAACAGGTTTCCCAGTCCCCCACCCCTCTCATTTCCTGCACCAGTCTCAAGTTTCAAGCTTCTTACCCAGTCAATCCCAATTTCCCCTCCCTAGCTGTGGGTCCCTGCCTGCCCTTCTTCCGAGGCCCCAGACCTAGTCTCCCTGCCTAGCCAATCCCAGTTCCTCTCCCCCCATTCCAGTTCCAGTCTCACCAGGCTTCTTGTCCCAGTCTGCTCCTTTCCCCCTTCTGTGTTCCGCCTTTGGTCTCCTGTGCATCCAGATCAGAAGTCTTCCTCCTCCGTGCTGCATGAGGGCCAACAGAGGTGGTCACAGGGACACAGATTCTCAGTTCTTCAGTCTAACTCTAGCTTAGCCCAAAGGAGCTAGCGGCAGCTCTTACAGGGAAAGTCGTCCTTTGCTCATCTGAGAGGATGGATCTGGTCAGATATAGAAATTGTGCAGGATGGAGCATGCTTAGTGAGGATGGAATCTTCAGAAACTAACTGCTAAATTAAATAACTCTGTACTGAGCGTATGCAAATGGTGAGTTTTCAAAGGCTTACAACTTGGCCAGACTTGGATATGTTTTTTGCCATCGAGACATAAAAGCTACTCAGCACCACCACTAAATTTCAAGTATTTGCCCCAAAGAATGATAAAGATGGTGAACATCAACAGAATTCTTTATCATTGGTTAAAAAACATTTTCTCCTAGCTTCATTTATGCAAATGCTTAAAAACAGTTTTGGCTGAAATAAATAAAAAAAATAAGTAAGTCCAGCCTGAGGCAGAAAACCAGCATGGAAAATTTTAGTCCAAATGGTTACAGTTTGGCAAATTTATATGCAACTGAAAGCAGAGTCTTATAATGGAAAGTATCAGGTAACCTTAATAGGTGGTGCTACCAGCCCTGCCCATAATAAACATGTTTGTTGTAATGTATTAAAGAAAGGCAGACAAACTTGGATAACTAAGTGTTTTTAAATTAAGTACTAGTAGTCTTTAAATCATGGAATGGAAGAAGTTTTCCCTCTGGTTTTGTGGTTGGTCATTGCATGGTATACACAGCCTTTTTAGCAAGAAAACTTACTGTTCTGAGATCCTTGCAATGCCTTCACCTAAGTGAGTAAATCAAGGCATCCCACACTAGGAACATCTTTGCTTGTAAAATTTATAGTCTTTATTTTAAAAGTGCAGTGTAATATCTTGTTACAAGGTAATATCAAATTGTGCATTAAAACAGAATATGGTGATGTCAGTTTTTATATGAACGTTGCAGTGTAGTTAATTCTGTACCACATTTAATCTGTTTATATATCAATTTTTCTATTATCAGCATGTCTGCTTGGTGTATTTTTGTTGTACTGTATTTGTTTTCAGAGTGGTTAAATTGCTAATGACATTTTATTGCCATGAAATGTATCAGGATACCATTGCTGTAACAGCTTTTGAGATAAATTCTGCAAGACTCAATTTATTCAAAAATATCACTACAAAAGTGGTTTATAATTAGAGAAGGGCTTTAAAAAATCATAATAATGTAAAACCCCCTCTAAATTAAAAGTCTCCTCTGGCCTTTACTTGCAATAATTTTGCAACTGGAGGTACCATCACATAGTATAGTAACTCCAAAACAGAACAAAAAGACTTGGGTGCCCAGTGCTGCAGCCCTATATTAATACAATTTGATGGAAAACAAAATGACCAAAATAAGACTGCTGAAAGATTTAGAAAATTGATACTTTGTGTCAGTTCAAACCTCTACCTTATAATAGTCAAGTATCAAAAATGTAGTACTGTGGTACACATAATGTGCATTTTTTCTGCAATGGCAGCTATTATGACTACCTATAATCTATGTGATGGGGTAGTAATTAGAACAATACGAAAAAAACCATTAATGTGCTCCAGTGCCAGGTCAGAATAATATATAGATGAATTAGTTTGACCACAAGGCAGTTTGGATCATTACTACTTATTCAACTGTTACCAGCTGAGCTGTTTGCAGACTGCAACATCAGATATGGCAAGTCACTGCATCTTCACATGGATGTGCTCTTCACATTTTAAGAAAATAACACTCAAGAAAATAATCATAACATTTTATAACCTAAGTGCAGTTTGTTCTATTTACAGCTTATGCAGACCTGCCTCTGGGAGGGTTTGCACAATTGGGTTTTACATTAGCAAACCCATCAGTTATGTTAACTATAGCTTCTAGGGGATATTTAATTTTTAAAGGTTTGCTTATAAAACCCTCCATGAGTTCCTGTGCTTTTCATATGGAAAATAAAGATTTTCACACAAGCTTATGTGTAATAAATTGGTGTTTCAGTATTGTTTCTATTGGAGATGTGTCCACATCACAAGAGTGCAGTTAGTAGACGAGTTGTGCCTTAGACACCTTTTAGTCCATCTATAGTGCATCCCTCAGGTGACGGGCTTGACTCCCTGAACCTCACTCTAGGTGGAACCCCATGGTCTAACAAGTCTTAGACTGATTCTCTGAGCTTCAGCCTCCTGGTTCCCAACCATGGTAACCCAACAGGCCCATTAGTGTATGGCACTGTAAGCTCTTTACCTCCAGAAGCCTGTGGGAGTGGCTGAGTAGTGACTCAAAAGCAGCTTCTTCAAAACAAAGCATTATTAATTCTTTAACCCAAAGGCACATAGCTTGCAGAGCAAAGGGCTACCAAAATAAAGTCCCATAGACAGGTTTCTCCTTACCTAGCTCTAAATCTTTCCTTGAAAGCATCTGTAAATTCCTCAGGAGGTGGGGAAATTGGGTTGTCAGACAGAGGTTGACACTCAGATTGATTGAAACAGAGAGAGTATGCCATGAGCAAGGAAGGCTGCCTACAATGTGGTTAGCTGGACTGAGAGGAATTTACAAATGCTTCCAAGGAAAGAGTAAGATGTAGGTAAGAGGAAATACATGTAGGAGACTCATATCATAGTTCCTTATCTTTGTCACTGTTCAGTTTCCCGTTGGTTTCTCCCTTATAGCCTACTTTGATTTAACTCCGCATTCAGGTAGGATAATGTCAGATGGGTAACCTGGGTAAAAATACTTTACAGCTCTCTCCTGTTCCACATACAATACATTTATTGGCAGTCTCCACAGAGAGGCCAAGTATTGCTGAGGCAATGGTGCTGGCCTATCTTTTGCCCCCAGAAGCAGTCCCTCCACATCAGGAGTAAGACACACTGAAAGAGCGGTTTGAGGAATCTTGCACTGCACCTGCCTCTCTTCTACCCTTATGTGCATAAATAGCAGAGAAGGCTCCAATCCAAAACACCAGGTTGAGGTTACATAGGCTTTATTCTCCTCTCGTTTATACCAGTGTAATCAGGAGTAACTCCAAGGCAACCAGTGAAGTTTTACACTGATGTAAATTCAATGTGAGAGGAGAATCAGACCTCATTTCTCTGTAATTTACTAAATCACTTAAATTTAGTTTAATAGCACTTCTCCAAAGCTCTAAGTGCTTGTATAAACAACAAAATATATAACACAAAAATCAATAGCATAGTACACAAATTTACCTATCTTTTCCCAAATCACCCCCAATAAAGCTTTCCAATAAAGCATCCATGAAATCCAGTCATCATAAAACAACCTTCCCAAACCCAATAACACACCTCAACAGGAAATGTCTGAGAACATAGACTGGCTTTCTAGCATGCCTCAAGTGTCACAAAATCCAGGGTCTATCAGACCAAACTAAAAAAGTGAGATCCAGAGGTAGGTACAGCGGTGAGAGGATGCCTTGTCATCATCCCCCTCCTTCTTAAACTTCTGGAGGGAGTTTGAGCACCTCCACTGAAGATACTTGCATGATACCATGTAGGCCAGGGGTCTCCAAACTTTTTTGACCACGCACCCCCTAGTAGAAAAATTATTTTGAGGAGGTACCCCCACGGGGGAAGCCTCGCCCTAGCCCCGCCCCATCCATTCCCACTTCCCCCACAACTGCCCCCCTCAAAACCTCCCCTTCTTGTCCCCAGGGCTGGGGCTGCCAGGAGCCGGGCTGCCCCGGCAGCAGGAAGAGCTGCCCAGCTCCTCCTGCCGCCAGGGCCGCCGTGGATCTTGCAGAGGAGCCACCCGGCTCCTCTGGCTGCAGGGGCTGCGCACCCCTGGGAGTGGTCTCGCACACCCCTGGGGGTGCGTGCACCCCAGTTTGAAGACCACTGATGTAGGCAGTGAAATGTGGCAGGTCCCAAGCCACTTAGGCTTTTTAAAAGGTCAAAACCAACACCTTAAATTCTTCCAAAAACAAATTGAACCAGGAGTAAAAATGTAATAAAGAAAGTCAAAAAGGAGTTTGAAGAACAGCTAGCTAAAAACTTACAAGGTAGTAACAAAATGTTTTTTAAGTACATCAGAGCATATAGTTTCTCCCTAACTTAAAGACTCCCGTACATGTAAATAAACTTATCATATCTTGTATTCAGATGCTGGTATTTTCTTATTTTATTAGTGTTAAAATCATGGGAACAGATCCTTAGATGGTGCAACTACAGTCATCAAACTTGTGGTACTACACTGAACTAACATCAGCTAAAGAACTGATAGATGGCCCTCAAAGTGATCCCTGTTTTCTTTAGCAATGTTTTTATCTGAGCTTAATGCAATTTCATTTCTGCTGTAGTATTATTATGATCTATGATCCCATTTTTATCCAAACAAATCAGATAACACCTTATATTTCTGAAATAATCAAGAGGGAGCATCAAAAACAGATTTCAAGATTAGATCTTTCATTCCTAACAGTATTCTGTTAAATATAGCATGGTACAATGTTACGCATAGAAATCAGCACACATAATAAATATTTTAATACTAGTAATATATGTCCTAATCAATTACCAAAAAACCAAAACCCCAAAACTCCCCGCCATATTTAAAATGTGTGACTTAAGCACACAAAAGGAAGAACATCCAGAATTCAGAGCATTCCAATATTAGCTCATCACACTATGAACTGGAATTGAAGAGCCCGTGGTACCATATGGGAAAGTATAGACTGTTCTGAGACTTCTGAAATACAATGGATTTTGTTAAGTTTACAGCAGTAAACTTAACCAAAAATGTACTTTCAGTCATCGGTTCACAGAATCATATAACTGAGATGGAAGGGACCAAATATCATCATCTAGACTAGACCATCTCTCTGTCAATGCAGAATTGGTCTCTATTGTACTATTTTTATAAACGCACATGTGATATGTTATGGAAAGAACAGCTGCAATAACTCTTTGCATTTAAATTGCTCTAAAATCTTTGGCTGGGATTTTACTACCTAATTTCCATTAGCTGCAAAACTTGGCTTGAAACCATTGATATATAAAGGATACTATGCAAAGAACTGTGCTGGAACCACTGGGATTTTGCACCATATAGGTGTACCTCTGCAATATTGAGCATTATTCCTCAAATATGCTACTTCTAATCCAAAGTCACTGACATTACATTAAATTATCACAGATCCCTTTCCACTGCAATATTTCAGGACTGAATGGAATAGAGATAAGGAGACAAGAGCTACAAGAACTAAGTGCCTGATCCAAATCCCGTTGTAGGCAACAGAAATAGTCTTTTGACTTCAATGGGCTTTGGATCAGGCCCCAGGTGAGGCTGCAGTACAAGGCATCTCTGCTGGGAGTCTGACCTGGGGGAGATTCTTTCCCTGCAACCCTCTGAGTAGCACTTTGTGCATGGCCCATATTCTTGGGCAGCATGATGGTTCCAGGATTTACCCCAAAAGGAATGGTCAGCATTCATGCATTTAATGTTTATGGGTTTTCTGTGGGCTTGGTACATTTCTAAAATAAAAACAACACAATATAAAATTAATCTAAAACAAAAAAAAGTTCAGTCGAGACATTTCACGCTGATGAGATTCAAACAGCTGACTGAACTTTTTGGATGCAAGATTTATGATGAGTGACACAATCATTCTATACAGAAATGGACTGTACATTCAGTGTAATTTTCCTAAGACGACCCAATAGTGATTCTACCCAAGATGAGAAGGGAGGCAGTTGGTTTAAGAAGAACAGCATGAGTAAATCAGTATTGGTTTGCTGCTCAGTGTCCCCTGCTAATAAACGTACATCAGAAAACCCGACTATCTGGGCCACCATATACAATGTTCAAGTTATGGTTTTAAAAGAAGGTAGCAGGAGAATTGGATGAAGTTTTTTCAGCTAAATTTATTTGTCAAAAAATGTATTTTTTGGTCAAACAAAACTATTTGTAAACTCAGGTTGAATTCGGCCAATAGGTTCAGTTGAATAAAAATGGAGAAAAATAGATTCTGAAATATAGCAACTTTTTCAATATTTTCAAAATGACACATACCGACTTTTGGTTGTGAAATGATATTTCATTTTGAAATTTAAATGATGCCTATTGCTTAAAAAAACTCACCAAAAAGACCATCCCTCCAATCTGAAAATATTTCATTATGAGGCATTAACCCATTTCATTTAATTTTTAAAAAATGACTTTTCAAATTGCCAAGGAAAAAAAGAATAGCTGTTCCTTTGGGTCAACCCACAATTCAATTATTCACCCAGCTTTTAGTTGAATACATCAACCAAGCAGAATTCCTTTGTGTGACACACAGGCAGCTTTTGCAGATACAGAGACCTACTCAAAGAGACACTGTGCTTATAGCACTCAAAATAGATATTATGCCTGGATGGCCAGAGAGGAAGGAAAATGTGCCACTTAGTATTAGGATGGAGTGGTAATTATGCCAATCAAATAGTCAAATAATTAAAATAAAAGAAAGAAGGGGAAGTTATTTATCCTGTGGACTAATTAAGAGATGAACAGCTTTTAAGAATCATGCTGAGTTTATCAACCCAAAGAAAACAGAGTGTGGTAGAGCCATACATTCAGTGGTAGGGTATTAATTCAGACCTTATAATTAAATTCAAAGAGCAGCAGATCAAAGAACTGTGCAAAGAAATCTGGTAGAGTTCTTCTCCTTATAACAGGTTTGTCTGGATTTGTTATTGTCAAACCTTAAAGGTTTGGAAGTTCAGCTCCTGTATGCCTCCTAAAGTTTAGAGACTTAGGCCATGGTTACACTGGCACTTTATAGCGCTATAAAGCCCCCACGAGCGCTATAACCTACTCTCCGTCCACACTGGCAAGGCACTAATAGCGCTATAACCACGGAGTTATAGCACTATTATTAATCCACCTCCTCATGGGGAATAAGGGCTGTAGCGCACCTGCTGTAGCGCTACAGGAAGAATGTGGACACCCACTGCGTATTAATTGGCCTCCAGCCTGTCCCATAATTCCCGTTCGAGCCACTCTGGTCATCACTTGCAAACTCTTTTGTCCTGTCCTCAGGTGACCACACGTCAGATCCGCCCTTTAAAGTTCCAGGGAAATTTGAAAATCCCCTTCCTGTTTACTCCAGCCAAGCGTGGCGTGCTCTCAGGGAATCCTTGCAAGTGATCATTCTCATTGATCTGATTGATTGCGTGGCGTGGTCTCAGGGAATCGTTGCAGGTGATCATTCTGATTGATCATCATGACTCCACGTGCCATGCCTCCTCGCAATAGGCGATCCCCAGCATGGAGCAATAGTGAGGTGCTGGACCTCATCAGCTGCTGGGGGGAAGAGGCTGTTCAGTCTCAGCTGCGGTCTAGCCGCAGGAATTTTGACACCTATGGGCAGATATCACGGGCCTTGGCAGAAAGAGGCCATGAGCGGGACACTCTGCAGTGCCGTGTTAAGGTAAAGGAGCTTAGGAATGCGTATCGCAAAGCCCGCGAGGCAAACGGCCGCTCAGGGGCAACCCCGGTGACTTGCAGATTTTATAAGGAGCTGCACGCGATACTTGGTGGTGATCCCACGGTCACTCCATCGACCACCACGGACACTTCCCAGCCCACCAGTGAAGGTGGGGGTGAGGAGGAGGACGGAGAGCAGGAGGATGAAGAAGAGGAGGAGGATGAGGACGAGGCAGCAGCAATCCAGGGCACGGAGGAGTCCCTGGACGCATGCAGCCAGGAGCTCTTCTCAACCCAGGAGGGCAGCCAGCCACAGCGTCCGGCGGTTGCAGGGGCCAGCTCAGCAGCGGATTGCGGAGGTAAAGCTGCTTTTCTATGGGGAAGGCTGGCAGCTTGGGGTGGAAAGGGATGAGGGGGGCATTCCACCTGGTGCTCTGTTCAAGCCAGGAGGAGGGCAGGGGGGCATGCAGCCAGGAGCTCTCCTCTAAAGCCAGGAGGAGGGCGGCCAGCCACAGCGTCCGGTGGTTGCAGGGGCCAGCTCAGCAGTGCATTGCGGCGGTAAAGCTGCTTTTCTATGGGGAAGGCAGGCAGCTTGGGGTGGAAGGGGATGCTTGCATGCTTGCCTACATGTGGAATAGTGCATTGATGTAGTCTATCACCTCGCGGTAGTCATCATCAGTAATCTCTTCAATGGTCTCAATAAGAGCACTTGCAATGCGCCTGCGCAGGTTTCCCGGGAGAGCCAGCGTGGTCCCCGTCCCGGTCACGGTCACTAGTCCCTGCCACTGTGCTACAATGGGTGGGGGGAGCATTGCTGCACATAGGCACGCTGCATATGGCCCTGGGCGGAAGCCGCATCTTAATAAAATCCCTTCCCTTTGCTCCTCAGTGACTCGAAGCAACGAGATATCTTCCAGGACAAACACCTACGGAGAATGTTGGAACAGTGTTCAGAGTAGGGCTCCTGCCACTTCCCGGCACTCCCCCCACCCCCCGCCACAGCTTTTCAGGGCAGGGAAAAAATCCTTCCCCCTGCCTGCTGCTCACACTGTGGCTCCTGCCACTTACCGGCACTCCCCACCCCCTCCCCCGCCACAGCTTTTCAGGGCAGGGAAAAAATCATTTCCCTTGCCTCTGGAGTCCACTCACCATGGCAGGGGCTCCGTTGCTGTATCTGTGCTGTCTGCGGGACAGGCAAACGGGGAATGCGGGGGAATGATAGGCATGTCTGCTCTTTACAAGGGAACCACTGTGCAATGTATCTTTTTATTTTAGAAGGGTCGTCCTTCACCCCTTCGCCATCGCTCTTATCAACAGCTGAGAGGCTCAGGCGACTGAGGAAGCGGCCATGAAGGAGCAAAGAGGATCTTGTACAGCAAGTAATGCAACAGGCTGTAACGGAGAATCGAGTTGCACAGAGGTGGAGGGAGAATGAGAGCAAGTTGAGGGAGAAGGCGCGGAAGGAGAACGCGATTCACCGCCGGGAAAGCACCGACAAGCTGCTCTCATTACTGCAGCTTCAATTGCAGAGTATGCAGCGGCTTGTCACCCTTCAGGAGGAGAAGCTCCGCACCCACCACCCCAATTATCGTTTACCCCAACTCCCTTCCCCTTCTTTGCCTCCAGGCCACTATCATCAGCCAAATGGTTATCACCATCCACAGCTGCCTCCAACCCCTCTGTCTTCACCGAACAACCCCCAGACCCCAGACCATTATCCACTGCAGTCTACCCCTAATAACATGCCTTACTGGCCACCGCAAATGGGGTTCGGGGGACATGGCCACTGTGAGGGCACTGGAGACTCAGAGACCCGGACATACTCCGATCTCTGACTGACCCCACGACACCCCCATTGCACCTCCCCTGCCTTCCCCCTCACATGCATCACAATATTTTCTTTCAGCAACCGAAGTACCTGTTCAATAAATGAATTGTCTTCTTAATAAATGGGTTTTTTTTATTAAGTGTACATACATTATTACAGGCTACAGAAAAGCAAATGCCTGTTCCTGTTAAAAGAATGCTCCCTCCCTCCCTCCCTCCCTCCATCTGCACCTCACTTTAGAACTGGCTTTCAGCCTCAAAATGCTCCCTCAAGGCTTCCCTGATCCTAACAGCCTCGCGCTGGTCCCCTCCATGAACCTTGCTCTCTGGCTGGGCATATGTGGCCTCCAGGCGTTGAACCTCAGAGGACCATGCCTGAGTGAAGCCTTCGCCCTTCCGCTCACAAAGATTATGTAGGGCACAGCATGCGGAAATAACCGCGGAGATACTACCCTCGGCCAAGTCTAGCCTCTCATAAAGACAGCGCCAGCGCGCCTTGAGACGCCCAAAAGCACACTCCACAGTCATTCGACAACGGCTAAGCCTGTAGTTGAACCTTTCCTGACTGCTGTCCAGGCTCCCTGTGTACGGTTTCATGAGCCAGGGCATTAAAGGGTAAGCAGGGTCACCAAGAATCACTATGGGCATTTCCACTTCCCCCACGGGGATCCTCTGGTCTGGGAAAAAAGTCCCGGCTTGCAGCTTCATGAACAGGCCGGTGTTGCGGAAGATGCGTGCATCATGCACCTTTCCAGACCAGCCAGCGTTAATGTCAGTAAAACGCCCACGGTGATCCACAAGCGCCTGGAGAACCATGGAGAAGTACCCCTTTCGGTTAACGTACTCCTCAGCTAGGTGGGCGGGTGCCAGAATGGGTATATGGGTCCCATCTATCGCCCCTCCACAGTTAGGGAAACCCATTTCTTCAAAGCCAGCCACGATGTCATGCACGTTATCCAGAGTCACGATTTTTCGTAGCAGGATGCGATTAATGGCCCTGCACACTTGCATCAGCACAACTCCAACGGTCGACTTTCCAACCCCAAACTGGTTGGCCACCGATCGGTAGCTGTCTGGGGTAGCCAGCTTCCAGATCGCGATAGCCACCCGCTTCTCCACCGGGAGGGCAGCTCTCAGTCTGGTGTCCTTGCGCCGCAGGGCAGGGGCGAGTTCAGCACACAGTCCCATGAAAGTGGCTTTTCTCATTCGAAAGTTTTGCAGCCACTGCTCGTCGTCCCAGACTTGCATGACGATGCGATCCCACCACTCTGTGCTCGTTTCCCGTGCCCAGAAGCGGCGTTCAACAGCCGTGAGCATGTCCGTTAATGAGACAAGAAGCTGTGTGTCGAATGCATTCACCGCTTCGATCTCATCTTCAGAATCATCACTGTCATCCTGCATGTCAAGGAATAACTCCACTGCACACAGAGATGTGCTGGCGACAGTCGTCAGCATGTCCCTCAGCAGTTCTGGATTCATTGCAGCACTCGACAATGGAAGACGGAGCGTGCCTTGCTGAAACCCTTGAAAGATGGCGCCGGAGGTGGAAGGAAACACAGGGATTGCTGGGATATGCCAAAAAGCATCATGGGTAGTTGAAACAGGATATAGAATGCCCCGCAAGTGACGCCCCCCCCACCACAAGCCATTGCGCCAGATCAGGAAGAGGTGTACTGTGGGATACATGCCCTAATGCGCTGCTCTTGATGCCGTATTAAGTGCCGCAAATGTGGCCATGCTATAGCGCTGGAGCATCTCAGTGTGGACATACAATAGCGCTATTATTATTGCTGTATAAGGCGAGCGCTATAAGCAATAGCGCTATAATTTTGTAAGTGTAACCATACCCTTAGCTGAATTTGTCCAAACACTTTGAGAACCCACTGTAAAAACAATGTGATATAGCACTAATGGTAGGTGATTGCTCTTTATTTCCCAGTCCCACTCAAAGGAGATGGGCCTGAGTTACAAAAGGATTCCTTTCACATAGAAGTAGTTACTAACTCAAATGACTAATGTTTCAGGAACCCCCAACTTCCTCCCTCCATTGCCCTCATCAACACAGGTTTCATCTCCACCTCCTAATATCACTCTCTCTCCTCTACTTTTCACAAGCTGAAAGGTTTGATGTTTCTTACAAATTACTGAGACAAGTAAGAGTCAGCTTCAGCTCTGTGATCCATATAGCATCTCTCTGTTCCAGTATCATGAGTCTGTAGAGAGATCTGCTCTCCTATTGTTGTAAGTAGGAATTTCATGCAAATATATAGCGGGATATTACCATCAGGATCTAGAGTGTGGAGCTTAGAGCAAAGTTTTGTTCTAGGAATTCACATTTTGGGCCATATCCTCAGCAGTGTCAAACAGTTTAATTTAAATCAGCTTAATGATGCTACGCCAATGTACACTAGCGCATGGGCTGGCCTGTCATTTTCAGGACAGCATGCACTTAAAGTCTATTGGCCAGTAGTTATCACATTTATAACAGTGGTTATCTTAGCCTACAAAAGGGGGAGCACTCCTGTAGCACTATGTACTAACTTCTGGCAAATACTGACCTCTCCATGGTGATCTCAGCAAATAGCAGCAGGGTTTAAATGTCTGACTGGAATAAAACATTCTGAACTTTGAAGAATAATTACATTTCTAGCCAGAAAAAAAAAAAGCGAAGCAGCTTTGTTTAATCCAATGATAAATCTACGGGTGAAAAAAAAATGGAAAGTTTCAAAGTGTGGCTAACACAGCATGTGGGCAGCCAAATGTGTGAAGCTTAGGGCCAGTTACAAATATATTCAGTACACTGTCTGTTTGGACTGACAAAAAATTAGATGAAGTAGAAAATGAACTATAGGAACTGGGTATTTCATTTCTCAAAATTAACACTCTTGGAGGCATATGCATATCTCACTTTCACACTGCTGGAATGCACCAGTAGCTTCCAGTAGCAAATGACAGAGTACATCTCAAACAAAGGAACTGTACACTTCAGCTATTTCCTTAAAAGAAGAATCCTTTATAAATATTACACTATTGTAAATTTAACTGTTTTTGAGACAGCACCAGATGTAGATTTATCCTAGAGGATTTTATGTGTTTTGCAGCAGCATGTCTCATAAAAACTGCAATAAATATGCTAATTTTTAATGTCTTTATAGTTTAGTTTCATATTTTATCATGTATAAAACAAAGATTAAATATATATGGAAATTATATCCTTGGATATTGCTTTCAAAAGTGATATAACAAAGAGAATACCCAGATTAATATTTCAATAAGGGGTGCACAATTATTTATCATTTGTTATTTAGAATGCCCAAGTCTTTGGCCACTAGATGCTATTATCAAGGGACATTAGTGGAATTGATCTGATATGAGGTTTTCACCTTCACTTTAATCTTTTGACACCAGTTGTTCCGGCTCATCTGTGAATAGCTTTGCATGAAGGCATTTAGCATTCATGCTTAGTGCTGAGAAATCCTGATTCAATGGCAGAGGGTTAGGAAGTGACAGAATATTTAACAGAGGTGGAAGGGTGATGTACAGAGGTGTTCTGTTTATCTTTCTAATTATCGGCCACCTGAGGAGGCAAATGCAATTTTGACCTTTCAGGTGAACCAAAATGCAAAGTACTACATGGATGTAATTAACACTCACCATACACTTTCACCAACAGGTGGCAGGAAATGTCAGGCACAGTGTGTTTGTAAACCTTATCTACTAAGGCCAAACTTCACCTTTGTGATCCCCGAACTTTGTGACAACGTTCCTAATATGCATAGATATTTACACATTACACTAAAACGGTAAACCTATACAACCATAATATTTGCTTGTCCCTTTATTTGCCTTGATAGTTTAATAGAAATCACTTGTTGGATGAGCTCAGCAGTAATAAAATCAAAAGCTGAAGGCATTCACATTGCTATTTTACAGAAGTAACAGTCATGAAGCCAAATTCAGGAATCAGGATATATGGCAGCATAAATTATTCCTCTCAGTTTTCTTTTACTCCTGTTGGCAAAGGGACATGCATCTCCACACACCAGCAAAGGCTGCTGTGCCGTGCCCTCCTCAGGTGATTTATAGCCAGGTTGGGAGAACATTGCTTGCATTGCCTTCTTCTCTGGCAATTCAGTCAAATGAGGGGCAGCTTTTAACTGCAATCGGACTTTCCTTGGGAATGCACAGAAATATAGGGGCTGAACTGACCGGTGGAGGGCAGCCTTAACTTGCTGCTAGGGCCTCATACAGCCTTGCCTATAGAGACTGTTCCAAGTGGTCACTAATCAATACATACCCCAGCAAGCTTCACCATCTCCCATTCAAAAAACCGCCACCCACTTTGGGGCACAGCTGATTAGCTGTGGGCCTTCCCTCCACCTCTTCAGAGAAATAGGTTGTGGGTTCCTTGTATCACCACAAACCCATCCAGGTAAACTTTCTGCTGTCAGGAGCATTAGGCCCTGGGATAACAATTGAATCCTGTCCCACCACATATCTAAGGCTTCATCCCACCACATATCTAAGGATCACGTACAATTCAGTACTGTGGATAAGGCAAGATATGGATAGTCTAGCAAAGAGTGTAACCTGGTTGCTAAAATTAGGGAGAAGGGTGTTCACAGGCAAGATTTTGATCAAGGGGCATTCTGACCTGCACCTCAGTGTTTTCACAGCTGGACCAATGTAGGAGAGGTATTTTTCTGAGGACTCACATATGTGTTTGCGATTACAATACACCTGATTTAGAGGCATAACCCTTCAGCAAGGGTCATTAGCAGTACTAAGGGCCAGGTTCAAAAAATGCAATTTATTTTAAATGCTAAATTTATTAATTTAAATAAATAAAATGGTTGACTCAAGTCCCCATCTAAAATCTTATCTAGTCTCAGGTTTTAGGATCTTTACATTTTAACGTCCTATCACCTTTAGTGGTAGTTATCTTCCCATTTCACATGCACCCTTGGAGTCTTATTAACTTGAGAGAACAATTAAATGCTATTTAGAGTATACAAGTAAGCCCACCAACAAACTACATGGCCAACTATTTAGTTCCTAACTCCCTAAAAATAGTGGCTCCTGAATAAAATCTACCTAGCTTCAAGCCAGTCCACACCCACTTCTGAAGGCTGTGAAGAGGGGGTTCACTATAACAATAACTTATGTTTAACTAAAGCATAATTTGTGTTTGGCTAAAGCATAAAGACATTCAGTCTTGATTTGAGGACACCAAGAGATGGAGAATCCACCACTTCCCTTGGTAGTTTGTTCCAATGGATAATCATCCTCACCGAATTTGTTAAAAAATTGTGCCTAACTTCTAATTTAAATTTGTCTGGCTTCAGCTTCCAGCCAATGGGTCTTGTTTATGCCTTTCTCCACTAGCTTAAAGAGGTCTTTAAAACCCAGTATTTTCTCTCCATGAAGGTTGGTGGACATCTTACAAAGCTTAATTCCCTGAGAAATCTTTTATGGGGTCATAGACTGAGGTGGGAGTGTGCATATTTAACCTTGACTCTCTGACCTCCACTATCCAGCTATTATTGTTTTGTGGAGACCATCAGGCATCTCATCCTAACATGTATGCATTATAAGGTCATTTCTTAACGGTTTGCAAAACTGCTGGACAGAAGCTACTGGGTATGTTGTGAGTGCCTGACAACTGCACCAGCCAGCCACTGCCTCAGAGCGACATCAAGGCTAAAAAGTCCATATTTTGAAGGCCATTTCTGCACATTTAACCTCTCTGGGGTTTATCACTCTTGGATGTTCTGTGTCTGGCAGCGTAGATATGGGCATACAGAGCTTCGTAGCATTTGGCATATAATCTCTGCCTGATTCATGGCAACAGGAGCAGCTGTGTGATAAACACTGTGTCAGTTTATAGAAGCACCGAATCATTGTTATTTGGTCCATCCCCCTGACATGAAACCTTTGTTTAAGCCACATCCTTCCACCTCCCTCCATCCTATTTCTGCATTCCACCCCCACTCACCATCCTCATCTAACTCCAGTTACACCTGCTTACACTGGCTCAGAATTCCATGTGGACAGATTTTTTTCCCCTTAGCTCCAAATACTTCCACTTTACCATTGACATGATATTTCAATAAGAAATACATTCAAGACTGTGACCCACTCTGATACTATAGTAATGGGGGTCATGTATATATAAGGCCTAAGCTACATACAAATTTTGTACTGGTGGAAAAAAAAATCACATCCTTAACTGAAACTGTTATACTGATGCAGCTCATAGTAGGGATAAATTATAAAAGTACCTTATATCAGTATAGATTACTCCCATTCCCATATGAGAATAAGCTATCATGGTATAAGCACTTTTACACCGATATAACTGCATACACACTAGGACGGTTATACTGCTTAAATTATACCAATATATTTAAAGCAGTTCACCTTTTTTAAGTAAATAGTTAAAAAACGCTTAACACAAAATTGCTCCCTCTTCTGTGCTGAACCCTGTATGTCAGTGGAGTTCCCAATAACAGCATGCCCAATGGAGAGTAGAGAGGATTGCTGCAGCACAAAAAGATAGACTCAAGCTAGGACAGACTATAAATCTGAGCTCATTTTAGCCCTCCAATACCCAGCCACAACTGCCATTGATTGCATTCAATCCCCACTAACCAAAGTTAGAGACAGTGTGTACAAGATACATAGATACACACACGCACACGCACACACACACACACACACACACACACCTTGATTCATGGGGATTTAATGCTATTACTAAGAAGTTTGGTTGCCAACAGTACAAGCTTCTACATAGGAGGCATCTGTTAATATTTGCTACAAATAAAGCATTTTAAATTCAAGTACCTCTACCAACCATGGAACTCCACTTGGAAAAAATAAAAAGTAACATTGACACATGAACAAGAATACTACATGCTAGGAAGTGCTGCATTTGGATTGTAAAATTTTCCTTTGAGAGAACAGAATATAAATGCAGACAATAGCACAGTCATGGGTCTAAAGGATGCCTTTATTTGGAAAAGTAACCCAAAAAATGGCAACATGGGGCTTCTGTGGTTATTGTGTGCCAGTGACTCCAAATCAAATTTGCTCCAATTACAAATAAAAAGATATTTTCCCCACAACTCCTAACCCTGCAAACTCACCCTAGGATCTGAAAATCCAACTGTGTTCTTTCCTACTCACAAATATTTACCAGTTACAATGACTCTTCTGATTTGTATATCCTGCTGAGTTATATTCGGGTGTAATTAAGGTGCAACCAAAGTACACACTTCACTGAGAATGAACAACTTTGATAAGTATTGATTTAGAGGCAATAAACATAGAACCCTACAAATGAGATTATTTTTAATCAGTCTTCTTTCAGAATACAAGCACATTTTAAAGGGACAGACATTGATGAGGTAGAATCTTAAAGAAAAAACTAAAAAAAAAATCTGAGACACATATGAAGAGGGATTTTGGGATTCATACTTTTTAACTGACAGCTGATCATTAACTAAAAAGAGTTTTAGTGACTCCAGTTTAAGGAGTATTTTCTTCCCCATCCCCTTCTTGTTGCCATGATCCATTACATTAGGATTTAAATGACATTTAAAATGGGTTTATTTTAACAATTCTTTAGTTTACTGTGGTAATCAAAGAATTAATTTTAACTGTTAATTGCTCCCATGAGATTTCCATTTGAATTTAAATCTGGGCCCATGATTAAGTTCTTATTAAGAATAAACATTCATTTAATGTATGTATATGTATGTGAAACAGTTTGAGACAGAACAGGTGGGGAAGTTAGGAAAAACCCTTCAACCTCATTTTTAAATTGTTTGAACTTTAAAGAAATAACTGGTGCAGTTAAGGTGCTAGGCAGTGTTCCCTCTAAGCTGCATGCCTGCGAGACCACAAAACAATACATCAGGTGCCGCACACTTGATTATTACAGCCGTGCACATCCTCAGTGAGGGTGACTTGTGTTCAGGTGCCCCGCCCCGCAATGCTATGCTGCTGTACTGCTCCAGCCCTCTGCCTTGGAGCCCCTAGACAGATGGTCCTGGGAGCCCCCTGCTTGTTCTGCAGAGTGGTGTGGGGAGGAGGCGCTGATGTCAGGGTGTCCCGCTCTCCCTGCCTACCCATATCTCTCTCTCTGCAGAGCAGTGTGGGGGGAGAGGGAACAGAGCTCAGGAGTGAGATGGAGCTTCTAGTGGCTGTTGCTGTGTCTGAATAAGCTTTCAGACTGGTGAGTGCTGCTCTGCTTAAAATAACAGTGCACATTCTCTCACACACTTCTCCAGCACACACACACTCTCTCTCTCGCACACACACACACACACTGTCTCTCTCTCTCAGACACACACACCCCCTCTGTCTCTTTCACACTCACTTCCCAACGCATACTTGTATTATTGTTGTTGTTACTTCTTGGTACTTCCTGCAATGCACATATATTCTCTGTAATTTTATTCATTCAACATGCTGTTATTGTAGGTTTTAACTGGTCTATACATTTCATCATTTTATTTCTCTCTTATGCTTAAACTTAATTTTTTCAGTAGTGAGTTCTAAAATGCCTAATCTGTCCTGGCTGGAGTAATTATCCCTATGGAAACTTTTTTAAAATATATATTATCTCTAGGTTTTTTGTTTCTACTGATGATGCACATCCACACAGTACCTCAATATTGGGGTGTGTGTGTGTGTGTGTGTGTGTGTGTATATATATATATATATATATATATATACACATATATATGTATATATAACAAAATTCATTCCACACATGAATCAGAAGGAAAGTAAAATCAACCCAAAATGTTTTTTAATCTCATTATTTTTATGTAAATCTATAATTTTGGGAGCCCAACTACATATGAAGCACACTGTAGGGTGACCTCTCGTTTTCCCTACTGCATACCCAAATACACAAAGCCATGGGGTTAGATCATCATTGGGTGTAAATCAATGTGGTTCACCCAAGTCAATAAGCAAAACTGATTTATACCAGCAAAGGATTTGACCCAATATCCGAGGACATAAAGAATTACACAGGTTACAACTCAGGTGTG
The DNA here is from genome assembly GCA_007922305.1 of Dermatemys mawii. Classification (NCBI taxonomy): domain Eukaryota; kingdom Metazoa; phylum Chordata; order Testudines; family Dermatemydidae; genus Dermatemys; species Dermatemys mawii. The sequence goes on along the minus strand of ML677333.1, from coordinate 51,203,693 downwards.
TGCTCTCCCTATCAAGCATAGCCAAGAATAGCACATGCTTATGCATATGATAGTCAAGCTAACAAATGAGGAAGAGGAGGTAAAAATAGCACATAAAATATTTTAAAGCAAAATTTTAAAACATTGTTATGGTATACAACTAGATTTAATTGCTTTGATTCAGTTATTTGCTTCTTTCATTATTACCAATGATGTATTTATATACATTATGAGAGTGAAGTGTGGTTTCTTGTGCTATTGACTTAGAAATCATACCACCTACCTATCTATTATATAATTCTTTTAATCAGTAGATCTCAAAGTGCTTTATGAAGGAGATCATTATCTTCATTTCATAGATGGAGAAACTGTAGTACTAATACTGTACAGCCTCTCAGTATTGTAATAGCATTTTATTATTTAATATGTATTCAATATCATTTGACTACTCTGAATGTATTGATATCTACAGAAATATGGGCCCAGATTTTCAAAAGAGCTCAGCACTCCGAGTGCATGCATCATGCTGAGCTCTTCTACAAACCTCACTATCTACTTTTGTGCCTAACTGGGAGCTGTGCTCTTTTGCAAATCAGACCATGGAGAACAGATAATAAATACAATATTTCATAAAGACCAGAGAGAATCATCCAGCTTGACATAATAACAGCTTTAGAAAACATGCTATGATTTCTCTTAGTTGCTTATTACCAAGCATTTACTCCTAGAAGTGGGAGTATTTCCAACACTAAATTCTCATGCTGGTTCTTTTTAGCTCCCCAAAACCTCACAATGTTTCAAGTGTGAAACTGGCAGGTAAGCCACAACAAGACACCACAAAATGAGAAAAGAACAAGCAGGCATTTTGTGTACAGCATTGCCATATACCAAATGTTTTAGACACAGTTACAATGGACCGAATCATCCATTCCCGCAAAACACACACATTCAAAACACAGCAAGAAATCTGGCCCTATGCCCTTTCCAATTCCATAGATGATGGCTATTTATGAGATAAGGAGTTCATATATAATACTTCACTGTGCACATGTCTATAAGATTATTGTTCTTATTTTCATTTCCTTTTTAAAATCACAAAATCACGGATGTAATTGTGTTTCTATTAAATGAAATCTCTGAAAAATAATCTTGTTATCAAACTAACTTTTTAGGACATAATCTGCTTCAAGCCAAAGGGACAAAAAACCAAGGAGAAGTGTATATTTTAACATGGAGTGATAAATTGAATCCCCATGGACTAAAGAATATCACTTAGCAGCCTGCACAATATGAGAGGCTAAAAGCTTTTCATTAGCCTCTTACTCAACAGTGGTGAAAATATAATTTAAAAGACTCACAGCTAAAGCTGAATGGTTAGTTTTAACTTCTAACACAATGAAGTTACAATTAGACTAAATTAGTTTAACCTATTTGTTCATTAGCCTTCAATAGAAATGTGGATGCAAAATGACTCCAGGTTACTGTGTTTTCAGCCAGATCTTTAATTAGTGATTGGCAAGATGTTTAGTTCAAAACACAGGCATATTCAACAGTTTACATGACCAAAGTGTATAGACTTTCGTATAATCTCAATTGGTTCTGCTAGGAAATTAAGATTTCATGTGGTCAAAATACCTAAATTATATTAATAAAATTAGCTCTCTTCTCTCTTGATCTTCAAAGTTTAACATAAACATAACAGTACTGCCACATTTTTATTTAGATAGATTAGAAATAGTTAACATGTAGCAGAGGTCTGTGGATCACCCACTCTCAAAAATGTTAGCTATTATAATGTTAAGCAAACAACATTGTAATTGTGCATTTCCACATATTAAGAGAAATTTATGTACTAATCTAAATTTTCTGTTAGACTAAGACAAACTTCAATAATAAAAGGACAAAAATAAAGTCCCTGTGAGAGAAGAGTGTACTAGGCTACACTCATAATGAACAAAACCCACATGCTGTTTCTGCAACCAGGAAGTGTTCTCCAGAATGTAAAGATGCAGCATACAGAAAAGAAAAAACAAAAACAAAAAAAACATCACAGTGACATAGCTGTAGCTATCACAGAGTCAGATACTTTGGTCCCATTGAATTCAATGGCAAAACTCCCATTAACTTCAAGGGATATAGGATCTGACTCTGGGTATGCATAAAAGCCAAGTCAGTTCTTCAGTGCTGCTTCCCCGACTAGTTCCACCTACTTAACAGATTTCCTTAAAAATGTGGAAGAGGAGTCCAATCTGGCAAACAGCTGCAATTTAGACTTAGGTGCAGACTTCAAACTATGGGAAACCAGTGGAGGTCTTGCCTTGCATTCTTTGAACACCAAAGATCCCCAGTGAGGGCTCTCTCCTATTACCATTGAAGTCAATGATGTTTGAGGCATGCAAGGAACGCTGCTTTGGGCCACTGATGTTTCTAACAAGTAAGGAAATAAAAGAAAGCAAAAGTAGGAATAAAATCAGAAGCCAAATAGTGCCAAGATATTTTGGAAAAGTTCAGAAGTAAACCTAACCCATCAGGATTGGTTCTTTATGTTGGTGATTATTCAGAGCCAAATCCTGAGGTTTTTATTCAGGCTATACTCACATTGAGTGTCTTACCCGAGTAACAATTACAGGATTTGGTCCATAGGTAGGTGTTGACTTTTAGCTTCTCTTCGTATATGCAGCCTCTCTCTTCATTTTGAATTGCTTAAGCCCCGTCTTTTATTTCAACAGTATGAAGCTAATACAGCAATAAACATTTCAGAAATTATGATACACTATAGAAATACATAAATGGATTTAAGTAACACATCCTGGGGATAGTGAGTCATACCAAGCTACACTGTGATTTACACTAAAATGTTGGCTTGTAGAAAAGAACATACATTGTGTTTTAAAATATGACAAGTTGATTTCTCTTTCACTCATTCTGAAAGTGTTTTTAAGTGCTGGATAGGTGCAATCTCTCACAGAAGAGCCAACAGAGTAATACTGAATATATCAAATAAGAAATCAGAATCCAGCAGCATTTATTAGCTTCCCTTCCAGCATAGTGAATGAGAACCGTCTAGCTTGACGTATCCATGCCATCCACAACCATCTCCAATACAACGCTATACTATTATGCAAACTGCAGACTTGAGGCCTGCTGAGGTCAATGAGCGTTTTCCCATTGACTATAAAGGGCTTTGGATGAGGCATCTGACGCACAATCAGTAGAGAAATTCAGTAACATATAGCAAATGATGACTGCCAAAATGTATTAAATTATCAGAAAGCTTTAGGTAGAGCAGAAATATGCCCATGGTTCCTGTAATACTAGCTTATTATGGTAGCCTCCAAGGCTATGCTGCAGCAGAAACTGTTCCTTAAATAAAGTATACTTTATTCTTGTTTGATGGTAACCTTAATCTCAGTTATTACCACCACCATATCTGAGTGACTGGCACAGCATTTATTTCCTTGTGCATTAGTTCAGATTCAAAGCTTAACTCACTGCTCCCAAACTTTCATCACATCTATGTTCATTCTGTACAAATATTCAAACAACTGGGTTTCACTTGCATAAATACTCACAGGACTGGATGCAATTCCCATTGAAGTCAGTTAGAGTCTTTCACTTGACTTTACAGGAGTTCGATCAGTTCCTTAGAGAGTTAATGCAAAGCTTGCTCATTCAAATATTTGCACCAAAAGTGATTTGTGTTATGTGGTATAGGAGGACACTTAACACAGCAAGAGGACAGGATTCCCCGAAGCACCAGTGAGAGCTATGCTGCAGAGGAAATTAAACAGTCAAGTTTAAAAGTTGCATGTGCCTACACATACCTTTAGCTGTGGGACTGTGTAGGCACATGCAACTTTTTTGTGCCCTTTCATGAAGACGGAAAATTCTTAGGAAAACATTGGCATGTTGTTCTATATAGGATGTTTGAGACACTGTTTAACAAAGCATGAAGATAGGGCTCCCAATATACTCCATCCCAAGACAGCATCTGGGAAGGATCTGATTAGATTCTTTACAAATAAGATTCAACATAAATTAAGTTAAATTGAATTTTATCTTTGCACCGAGGCAATAAATAATACAATGGTCTAATTTTCTAAGGAATAATGCCTCAGACAGTGCTTGACTAAACCAGGAAGGAAAATTGTTCTAAAAGTCACTAACACTGATTATCAGCTATACCTCCCTAAGCAGCTGCCTCTCCCCAAGAAATGAGGCCAAGGCCTCCACCTGATTGTAAATTACTCTCATCCAATCAAGGTGTGATAGACAAATCTGCCTCTGTGGAATATTAATCCTGGGAAAGCTACCTGTAGTGGGGAGGCTGCCCCACTCCAGCAGAAACTGGGTTAAAACAGCCTTGCAAAGGGTTGTGGCTGGGGAAAGGCAGCCCAGCAGAGGGCTGCAACAGAAAGCAGCTGGGGCAGAGCAGCCACAGCTGTGGCTGGGTCAGTTAGGGCACAGCTGACCCTGATAAAAGGGCCCAGAGTTTGGTGCTCAGAGAGTCTCCTCCTCTAGCTGTGGATGAAGACTGGCCTGGCTGCTGGGGAAGCTTGAAGGTACCTGGAGTGGAGCAGGACTGGGACGAAAGGCCAGAGAGGCTGCGGAGCCCCAGGTTGGCGACTCCCCAGGCTGCAGCGCCGAGTCTGCGGCCAAGAAGGGGTACTGGTGTTGGAGGGGGCAGGCAGAGGCATGGGCAGGCAGAGGCAGCAGGCCAAACCCTCCTTGCCTGTGATGACTGGCTTATACAGACTGCAGCTGGCCCCAGTGAAAGGGGGATAGACAATTTGAATTATGCTATTCGCGTAACTCAAATTGTATAGCTTAGATCGAATTTCCCCTGTAGCGTAGACAAAGCCACAGAAAGTGAAAGAGATTCAACGCATTGATACAGTGACCTGCAAACTGCAGAGATAAATGTTGTTTTGTAAATCAGAGGATTCTGGAGCATCATTCATAGATAATCCAATGTATCTTTCATTTATAACAGATGCACAGGACAGGTAGTCAAATATTTAACATTTTAAGGTCGTGATCTTTTCAAGTCACCTTAGCGATTCTTGAGATATTTTTAATGATTCTGGCAATAGATGAAGAAAAATAATGATCTAGAAAATATTTCCTGTTATAAGCAAGAGGCCCAAAGGAAATGCAGCGCCTTCCATTTGAAAATAAAATAATAATAATAATAATGTGTTGTGAAATTCCTAGTTGAGGTGAAACTTTTCCAGAAATTACTCTGCTCTACAGCCAAAATGCTTCTGAAATAAATGTAGTCAAACTTTACTACTTCTGGGTCACTGAGAACGAAAATGATGCTTAAAATTGTTGATTGGCTCTAGTTTTCAAGATATGCTATTGGGTCAGTATATACGACCCTTGAGATGGCAATGGAAGAGGATAAGTGAGTTATAAAGGGAAGGGATCTCAATTTAAACCAGAAATGACTAAAATACATCTTTGCCTGGATCTATGAATAAATCTATGACTGGGTTTGGACAGTACTTGCTTTTTAGGCAAAACAATGAATGATGCAATCTGAAGCTGGTATTGTGTCATACATTATATGAATTGCATCATGTCATTCCTAGAAGTCATGGATGATGCAATCATAACGAAGCTTACATCACTCTGCTGAACAAATTGCCCTATATCAGCTCTAGAAATCATACAGTGTCGTGCTCTCTTATTTGTCAGTGTTTGATTTTGCAAAGGGACACATTTCTGTTTAGCCAAAGTGAGCAGAGATGCCTCGTACTTGTGTGAACAGTGCAGATAACTTCTGCTATGTTTGTGGTGAAGTGACTTTTGCATCACAAAAGCGCAGTGTAACCACTATGGTTAAGAAAGTCTATCACCTTTATTTTGGCTGCAAAATTGGAGATCAGGACAAGAGGTGGGCCCCACACATATGCTGCAACACTTGTGCAACAAATCTTCGCCAGTGGTTGAACAGGAAAAGGAAATCTATGCCTTTTGCAGTGCCAATGATTTGGAGAGAGCCAACAGATCATATCAGCAATTGTTACTTCTGCATGGTGCCTCCAGTTAGGAAAGGTGTGTCAAAGAAGAAAAAGTGGACTGTGCATTATCCAAACATTGCATCAGCTATACGCCCAATACCCCACGGAGAAGGACTGCCGGTTCCTGATGCACCAGAATCATTCTCACTTGAGTCAGACAAGGAAGAGGAAGAGGATGAAACTTCTGGTCCTGAACCATCAATGTCACAGGACCCACATTTTCTCCCATCCTCCTGCTCTGAACCACACCTCATAACACAAGCTGAACTGAATGACCTTGTCAGGGATTTGGAACTACCCAAGAGTAAGGCAGAGCTGTTGGGCTCCAGACTACAGCAGTGGAATCTCCTGGCAGGTGATGTTAGGGTTTCCATGTTCTGTGACCGTCAGAAGGATCTTGTCCCATTCTTCTTCATGGAAGGTGATCTTGTAGCCTGCAACAACATCGATGGTGTGATGGCAGCCCTCAACATCGTTCACGATCCAGATGCGTGGAGACTCTTCATTGATTCATCGAAGACGAGTCTTAAAGCTGTTTTGCTGCATAATGGCAATGTTTTGCCATCAATTCCAGTTGGTCATGCAGTCCATATGAAGGAAACCTATGACATCTATTCTACTCTTGAAGCTTCCTGTGATGCTGACAGAGCAAGTGCCCGCTCATGCCAAGGGCATGGGGCCTCATTCAACACTACCAAATGCATAGCCGGAAGCTCATCTGACTGCTAATCTGTTAACATAGTTAAAATAGATATCAGAGTTATAAGAATGTGTTTTGTGTTTAGGTTTTATGGAATGCTTGTACGATGCTGCATGTATTAATCTCAGTTTTAATCTTTGCATTTCATGTTATAGGGTAAAGTTTAAGTGTTTGCTCTGTAACTATAAAAATGTTTGCTAACATTGTAAACCCCCACAGTCAGAGAAGAGGCATTACCAAGTGTGAAATACTAATTTACCACTAATTTAACCCAGGTACCTGTCCTTGTAACAAAGCCTGATGCCAACTCTGTACACATTTCCATTCAACTGACACCATCATAGGACCTAATCACATCAGCCACACCATCAGAGGCTCATTCACCAGCACAACTACCAATGTGATATATGCCATCATGTGCCAGCAGTGCCCCTCTGTGTACATTGGCCAAACCAGACAGTCTCTAAAGAAAAGAAAAAATGGACACAAATCTGACCTCAGGAATCATAACATTCAAAAACCGATAGGAGAACACGTCAGTCTCCCTGGCCATTCTATTAAAGACTTGAAGGTATCAATTTTAAAAATAGAAACTCCCAAAACAGACTCCAACGAGAAGCTGAGGAACTGGAATTAATTTGCAAATTGGATACTGTCAGCCAAGGGTTCAACAGGGACTATTAGTGGCTTTGTCATTACGCTAATTGAATGCATTTTCCTAGTTAAGTCTCTTTTACCAATTCTTATCAACTGTTAGACATAGATCCACTAAATTTACACTATAAAAGATTTTTTTTCTCCTGCTTATAATGGCCCATCCAAATTAAACAGCTTCTTAGAATTGGTATGGTAATTTACAATGTTTTTTTGCTTTCCGTGTGTATAAATGCATCTTACTTCTGTTTGTTCCGTTCTATGCATCCGATGAAATGGGCTATAGCCCACAAAAGCTTATGCTGAAATAAACTGGTTAGTCTCTAAGGTGCTACAAGTATTCCTCGTTTTATTTACTGATACAGACTAACACGGCTGCTATTCTTAAACCTAATTTACCACAATAAATGTTATCTCCTCCTAAACAAATGAAGGCCTAGAGACATCAGACAAGCCATTGTGGAACATCAGTAGATCAAAGACTTTGTTGATTGCTTCCCCCACACTCTTGACAAGGGTACCTGCACGAGTCCCTCATCCCATCACAAATAGGGAGGTAGGAATAAAAATTCCCATTAAGGAGAAATGGTTATCCCTATTTTGCTTTAACTTTGTGGGGTGAAGATTTCTAAGCATAAGGAAAGGGTGTCCAGCTGTTTATCTTGGGTTAGCCTTAAATGATATGTAGAGCTTGCATATTATAGCAGCTACTCTCATCTTTAGGAACCTAAGGCTATATCTCATTTCTGTGTGTATATTTACCTGCTTTAAACTTGTGAATAATTCTTATTGCTTTTTCTTAATTCATAAATCTTTGGTTAGTACTGTAGGTTTCGTTACAGGCATTGTGTTTGGTTTGAGATCTGAGGGACAGTTGACCAGAGGCAAGTGACTGAAAGTCTACACAGCAATTAAAGAGCCTCACGAGCCCGAGTCATCTGGCACGGGCCAGCTGCATGTGTTTAATCGCAATGTAAACATACCCAATACAATGTCCAAAAAAGGAATAAAAGAAGTGCCTTCTGAAGCTCGTGACCACTTTAAGATCTTTAGAGAACCTCCCCTGTGGCTGGTTCAGATGAATGAGAACAATTATCATGAATCTCCAGTGTCAGAGCAGGAGGCAAGTGGTTTGTTATACAGTTAAAAACTCTGACTTATCTTACCAAGATTTCCCGTTTGGCTGAACTTGTTTCTTTCTTTCTTTCTCCCTTGGATTGGGGCACTCTAAAACAGCCTAAAGAATCTTACTTACAGAATCAGAACAAGCACCATGTTTGCTCTGTCATTACTTTAGTGACTCTATGAATAGTAAGTGAGCTTCAGCTAATCAAATAAAACATAAAGGATCGATACCAATCAAGTAAACATAGTATACAAGCTAATCTACTTCTGCTTGGATTCAACGGCAAAATTCACATTTACTTCAGTGGATACATGACTGGGAAAATAGTGAGCAGTCTGTGTTAAATCTCTTCAATCACATCATGGCAAACTACTTTGAATCCAAAAGCATGAATTCAGATATTATCAAGTTACATATCCAAGGGAAATAGTAAGTAAGTCAGAGCCAATATATAAAAATGTGAGAAATTAACACTTCTGTTACAGTTATTACTTTGGCTGATGAGTGTGTGCATCTCTGGGATACAGTGTTAAGGAAGAAGGGAGGCAAATGGATGAAGAATGACAATAAAACTGGGATGACGATCTGACCCATGAGGAGAGTGTGAAGAGCTACATTTAAAGCATATAGTCATCTAGGTAAAAGAAATGAATTAGAGGAGATGATCAGTCTATTAATAATTTCAAAGTAATAGCATATAAGAGAAAGGAAAATATGCTTTCTTAGAAAACTGGACAAGGAGAAATGGCCTGAAGCTAAATAAAGAAGAATTTTAGAAACAAATTCTTTGCCTGAGAGAGAGAATAAACCATACATCACAGATCTTAATCACATCACTTAATGCCATACTAGAATGCACCTCAGTGATGAGGGCATTAAGATCAAAAGGCTATAAAACAGAGTCCCAAGGGAGATGGTAGAACACTATCACTACAAGGATTCAAGAACAGCTTAACGATAATGAAGGCTATGGTCCTGCAGAATGCTGGGGATTAAAACTGATGACCCACGTGGTCTCTTCTGACCCCATTTTCCATTACATCAGTTATTTTTATCCATGATATGCACTATGTGGTAAGCAGAGACAGAGAAAAGGTCTAATGTCCCTTGTCCTCCATACAAAGGTAGCACAGTCTGCCACTTAGTTTTTCTGACTTGATTTGTAACCAAAGATATAATTTATTTGTTAGTACTATACTGCAATGACTTGTAAAAATTGGAAACAAATATATAATATCATTCCTCATGCACAAGCAAATAGTTAAAGAATTATCCAAGAGACAAAAGCAATTTGTTATGCTAGGAACTGGATGAAATCTTGAAGTTTGTGGTCAGTTTCAGAATGGAGAGAGGTAAATAGTGGTGTCCTCCAGTGTACTGGGACCAGTCCTATTCAACATGTTCAGAAATGATCTGGAAAAAGAGGTAAACAATGAGGTGGCAAAATTTGCAGATGATACAAAACTGGTCAAGATAGTGTGACAGAGTCAGACCAGAAGGCAGTGCTGGAAGGCAGGTATATCAGCCTCAGGATGAGCAGGTCCCTGTTCCCTGGATAGCCAAACAAAGGCTACTCCAGGCCAATCAAGACACCTGATGCCAATTAACCAGTTAAGGGTATTAGGCTAATGCCAGCACCTGATCCCAATTAACTTGCAAAAGGTCAGTTAAGACTGTTAGGTTAATGAGGACAGGTGGAGCCAATCACGGTCTCACTCACTGTTTAAAAGCTCTCCTTTCCAGTTCCCTCAGGGGGAGTCAAGGGGAAAGGAGCTGGAGAAGACGAAGCTTTGCTGCAACCTGAGATGAGGGTGAAGCTAGGGAGAGAGAACTTTGGGGAAGTTGCCCAGGGAATCAAAGCAGCATTAGTGGTGGTAGGAAAGCCACCAACGGCTGCTACTATTAGGGTCTCTGGGCTGGAACCCAGAGTAGAGGGCGAGCCCGGGTTCCCCCCAATCTCCCTCCATACTCTACAGAAATTCTATTGAGAGGAGAAGTGAGTCTCAGTACAGTCAGGGGGCCAAAATGTACTTACTGAGCTCTATAGAGCAACAAAGTCTGTGGAGTATTCCCCCTTTCAACTTCCCATACTGGCCTGTGATGAAGATAAACTCACTAGGCAGTGACTCTTGCCACTATACTGAGAAAGGAAGGTCACTCTGGGGCCTAAATGAGTTTCTGCAGCCCCTTAATCTGCCAGGAAGCACAGGACCCACAAATATAGGCTCAGAGCTTTGTCACAATAGTTAAGTCTCAGGCAGACTGTGAAGAGTTACAAAAGGATCTAACAAAACTGGGCGACTGGACAACAAAATGGAAGATGAAATTCAGTGTTGATAAAGACAAAGTAATACACATTGGAAAACATAATCCCAACTATAAATATAAAATGACGATGTCTAAATTAGCTGTTACCACTCAAGAAAGAGATCTTGGAATCATTGTGGATAATTCTTTGAAAACATCCACTCAATGTGCAGCGGAAGTCAAAAAAGGAACATAATGTTAGGAATAATTAAGAAAGGGATAGATAATAAGACAGAAAATATCATACTGCCTCTATATGAACCCATGGTATGCTCACATCTTGAATACTATATGCAGGTCTGGTTGCCACATCTCAAAAAGATATATTGGAATTGGAAAAGGTTCAGAAAAGGAAAACAAAAATGATTAGGGATATGAAACTGCTTCCATATGAGGAGTGATTAATCACACTGGGACTTTTCAGCTTGGAAAAGAGACGACTAAAGGAGGATATGATAGAGGTCTATAAAATTATGATTGGTGTGGAGAAAGTAAATAAGGAAGTGTTATTTATTCCTTCTAGAACACAAGAACTAGGGGTCACCAAATGAAACTAATAGGCAGTAGGTATAAAACAAACAAAAGGAAGTATTTCTTCACACATTGTGCAGTCTACCTGTGGAACTCATTGCCAAAGGATGTTGTGAAGGCCAAGTTTATAACAGAATTCAAAAAAGAACTAGATAAATCCCTGGAGGATAGGTATTATCAGCAGGAGAAAAAAGAACTTAATTGATTAGTCTCTTAGAGTTGGTATAGCAACCTCCACCTTTTTCATGTTCTCTGTGTATATGTATCTTCCTACTGTATGTTCAACTCTATGCATCTGATGAAGTGGGGTTTAGCCCAAAAAAGCTTATGCCCAAATAAATTTGGTAATCTCTCAGGTGCCACAAGTACTCCTCATTCTTTTTGTGGATACAGACCAACATGGCTACCACTCTGAAACCTGTCATCCCTGGGAACAGTTTTCCAACCAGCTTTGCACTCACCTTATAGTAGCTCCATCTGGGTTGCATTTCCCTGGTTTGCTTATGAGAAGGTCATGTAAGACAGGATCAAAAGCTTTACTAAAGTCAAGTGTCTACCACTTCTACCCTATCCACAATCCTTGTTACCCTGTCAAAGAAAGCTATCAGGTTGGTTTGACACGATTTATTTTTGACAAATCTATGCTGGCTGTTACTTATAACCTTATTATCTTCTAGATGTTTGCAAATTGATTTCTTAATTATTTGTTCCATTATCTTTCCAGGTACAGAAGTTAAGCTGACTGATCTGTAATTTCTTGGATTGTCTTTCTTTCCCTTTTTACAGAATGAGATGGTTCTATGAGTAATGGTGGCTTACACCCATCTACACTGAAACTCTACCACATTTCAGTATAAAACAAAGTCATTATGTTAGCCAGATGAAGACCAAGATCCATCCATGAAATTAACAATATTGTGGCTAATGCCAAATTACCCAGAAACTAAATTGTTAAAAACACTAAAAGGTTTATATTTCAGAAGTAAGGTGAAAATGGGGAAAATCTGTAAAGAACTTTTCATCAACTCGTATGATTGTGCATCCCCCTGGAATTGCATCAGTAGAAATTTTTTACTAAAAAAACCCCCATCTAATGTAGTCATAGCCTAAGGCCCAATCTTGCAAAGACTAAAGAAGAGCTTGACTTTGTACACATGAATCATTACATGCATAAAGTTAAACATGTGTCCCAGTCTTTGAATGGGCCTCTTAGGCATCTCTCTCTCTGCATGTCTTGAGCGAATCCTAGACTCACCTTGGGATAAGGGGAGATGCTTGCTGTGAGAAGCCCATTTAACTTTATTTATTGGACTATGTCTACAGCAGACCTTTTGCCTTCATGTATCTCAAGTCAAAAGTTTCTGTTTTGCCTCATCTCTGTTTAAATGACATTCCTTATGCAGTTATACAAATTAGATTTAAATGACAACTATTTATCCTATGGTAATTTGAATAATAAAATGCATATGGAGATGTCATAGGACAATTATACAAACACTAATCATTTATGGTCATTACATGGTCAACATATTCAATATGTTTTTACATTATGCACATACAGGCATGTTGTGTCTTCCACGAGGGTTCTGCTCCGCAGTTACCGTGTAAAGTGGAAACCACGTGTAGCCAGAACCCATTCACTTCAATGGAAGGTGAAATCGCGCCCCCTACTGGAAATTTTAAAAAATAAAATTTCCCCTTTCTTTTTATTTTTTTTTTGCCAACCGCGTAAAGCTGAAATCGTGTGTTAAATACACCTAAGATGCGACATGCCTGTACTAAGTTAGATAATTACTCAAAAAATTTAAAAAACTAATCATCTAAGCACCAGTTGGTGTTAAATTAAAGGTAGCACAATAGGATGGTAAATTATAAGACTCTATGTTTCTGTTGACTTATCCAAAGTGCTTAACTCCTGCATTAAGATTCAGGGTAATTACTGAAGAAGCATGCTGGAAGGTAGATCGCTCCAAACAAAAAATAAAAGGGTTTAGAATTTCTCCATTAGTCAAAAAAACTCCTCTGAAGAAGCTGCAGGAACAACCTGGTTTCGGAAGAAAGCTTAGACTGAGGTTCATGATATGTTGTTGCTTTTGAGTCACTGAGAAACCAAAACCTCAGGAAGGGGATGAGTTTGGATATGAACTCAAGGTCTGTGTGCTTTGTTAAGAAAAGGTACACAGCCTGTTTACAGATGGCAAAAAAATATATTAAAACAATAGAAAAATGTTTTAGACCTAACACTGAAGGAAGATTTAACTTCAAACCCATAAGAGTAATATTCATATCATAAAAGATAACTATTGGTTTGGAAAATAAACTAAATGATCTAAAATAAACCATACTTCAATTTTTTTTGAATGATCATTATTCTTATCTATATGCATAGCTCAATATTTCCCATTTAGAACCAAAAACTGGGGAAAAGAGGAAGAAAATGAGATGCATCGGCATCTCCACCGCAGAAATGGAGAAGAAATTCTCTGCATTTTAAAATATTGTTTTAGTTGTTTTCTATCATTGATTTCTTGGTTTGATTTCTGTCTTGTAGAGAAGGAATATAATAATGACATACTGACTGTTAATATTTTATCCACAAATATACAACAAAAATATTTTACAAAAATGAAACAGGTAACAAAGTAGCAGATAAAGCAGATTATTTTATATTAACACTACTTATAATTTAAACAGCGCTTTTCATCTTCAAAGAGCTCCATTAATGTTAACTAATTATTGAAGCTTTTGATAAAGGCTTTTGATGAAGTACCTTACATTTGGTTATTAAGGAAGCTTGATAAATGCTCAGTGAAAAGCAAAGATTGTTCAAGGATTATAGACTGCCTATGAGACAGGACACCAAGATTAGGAATAATGGCCAATTTGCATTGTGGGAAGAAGTTAATAGTGGGATCTGCTAGAGGATATATAATTAGACCAGCATTGTTCAATACCATCTTGTCTGTAGGAGACCAATGCATTTTGAGGATACGCAAGAAAAAAAATCCAATACATTAATTTGTAAAGAATTCCCAAGGTTTGGGGTTATTGGATCATAAGAAGATTTTATTGCTCATGTATGAAGAGGTTAAATAGCAGATGAATGTATCTTCAGCAAGACTGCCTTCTAAAAACCCCTTTTGTGTAAAGAAAAAAAGGTGCATTCCTCTTGTGAGATTGAACTAAGAGGGACAGAGCAGATGCCTGCTCCAAGAGACTGAATGAACTAAATTGAGAACAAAGAAGTAATATACCGCATGTGACAGATATTCATGTTAACTGAGTTTACATTAACAAGGTTTTTAATTGTGTGAAGCAGTTCTCTGCACTGTAGTATTGTTTGATTTTGCAAATTATTGTAATATCTGAAGGGAAACATATAGGTTAATGGTCACAAAGCCTGCCCTGCACAGATTAGAAGAGGATGCAATAAAATCCTAGCCATCTCATCTGAAATATTGTCTCAGGATACTTCTATGAAGATCACAGATTAGGGAGAAATTGGAAGGCTGTTTATGACAAATACATTTATTTGGTGGGTTGAAGGATAGAGAAGTGATAATGAGGTTAGTCATGACCTGTGATGAGTCCAAGCAACTAATGTAACAAGGCAAGGAAAGCAAGCAAGACAATGATAGACAAAAGTGAACTTAATGTACAAAGAACACTATTATACTTGTACATAGAGACCTATCCTAAATGTAAATGTAACAAAAGATGTAGGAGTCATTACTATATATCTGTTAAATATGCACTCGAGTAAAAATTTAAACAAAGCATTATGGAGACAGAGAATAATATAAATATATTGATGTCTTTTATACAAATCAATTGCATATTCTTCTCTTGAATATCATGTTTTGTTTTTATTACCTTCTATCAAAAAGGAACACAGCAAACATTAAAGGTCATGAGAAATGGAACAAAAATGATTGCAGAGATGAAGGAATTACCATTCAGAATATGGTTTAAAAAAAAATCAAAAAGTTTTCAATCTGTATCATTCAAGGCATAATTTCTTCACTGCCTCCACCAACAGAAATTTCACAGAGGAACAATTAGCTCTGGGAACTTTTACTTTCCACTGAACCATTTGAATAGTATACACCATGTCAGAAACATGCTATCAGATGGGATGGACTTCTTTGTTCCTCTACAGCACTTTTGTGCTACAATATTAATATCTCCAGGACTTACTTCTGGGTTCAAACTTGCCCTGGGGCACGAAAAGAAATGAAGTGTTTGGTACTTAGGACTGGTTGGCCATTTAATTGAAAATAAGATGCTGAGTTTTTCCTGTCTTTGTCATTGGTTCAAACCCAGGCCAGCTAACCAATGGCCTATGGGAATTGTATCCTGTGCTTGACCCCATTTTTATCCATTTTTAATTAATTACTACTATCCATATTTAATAGATTAAATATATAATGCATATTAAAACTGATCTGAACTATAGACAGAAAAATTCATATGAGAAGGCACTACTTGTGGCTTTATCTCTCTAGTTCCCTGGATTATGCTGACACTTACAACTAATGAGTTATTTCTATTCTTCCTCCTTCCACTGAAGGTCTTCCATAAACTCGTGTTGGTAACATACTTACCATAAAATGATAACTAGGAGAGAAAAGCAACATCTAAAAAAAGGTGACTAAATCCTTCACCTCTATTAGTTTTTGTTTGTTTAGTGGAAATGGGTAATCAGGAAGGTAGTGAAGTTTCCTGAGATATGAAGACATGGTTAGAGTTGCTGAATGTATTGTTTAAGTTCGGTTATCATATCTGAAGTTAGCTACTATCTATTTTCTCCCCTTTTCTAAGTTTCTGAGTTGTCAACCAGAAATGTCTCTTGCTGAACTTCATTCTTTACTCAGTAGTGTGAAGAAGGATTGGTTCCATCATCTCTGGGCCAGACACTCTGAACAGACTTTTCTAAATAGCCAGACTTACCCTCCCAGTGATTGGAGGAGTGCTATCTGCATGTGTGTAACATGTAAACTACTTCCTTTTGTCTCAGCAATTAGTACACTCCACACAAAGTTCTGCTAGAGAGCTGAGAGGATTTGTCTACTTTTCATCAAGCAGTTTCAATATGCAGAGATCCATTATGCAGCATGTTTGAATTGGACTGTGGGGACTAGAGAAGTAATTTATTTGACTTTTGTAAGACCACATAAATAATGGTTCATTAAACCCTCTGCATGGGCTTAGTGTAGAAGGTCAGAGACCCCACCCATATATCCTTCCCCAACTGGGGTTTAAACACCATTTTTGCATGTATTTTTATAAGATATAAGTTTCTTGGTGGTCGCATAATAAAGACAAGGATAAATGACAAATTCTACACACACACACACACACACACACACACACACATCAAGGGATTACAGATTAAAGAGAAACAGAGACTTCTGGTGACCATTGTTGTGAATTCTGACAGCACAATCTTATGGTGCTTGTCTTAAGACTAAAAGAATATCTAAATATCTTGTGGAAGAGGGTGGAGCAAGATGGGTTTGTGGGTGAAATGCTCTTGCTTCCTTAGCTTTCAACTCCTAAAAACACCTTTTTGGGGGAATTGCAATTTTTGATCAAAACTGCAACTAAAATGTCTAAAAATAAAAAAGCCAGCAATGCAAAACTTCTCTAGAAATAAGGAGCCTGGAGGGAAGAGACTATTTTTCATAATTTATGCAGAGGCCTGTATACCCCAGCACTCCTCACACAGTGTCAAGTAATAACATCCAATATTTGCTAGCAGAATTTGGTATTGGCAGAAAGTCATAACCTATTTGGGCAGTCAAAGACTCCCAAAGATGACTCTTATACTTCAAAAGTATTCAGACACCTAACATCAATTCAAATCAAGTAGGCACCTAAATACCTTTGAGAATCTAAGCCCATGTGCCACTACTCTAGAAAATTCCATGGACAGGTCAAAGCAGACCCAAAGTTGCAAGTGATCTTAAGGAGCAAAGAGGACAAATAATTCAACTCAATACACTATATCAAAGCATTTGCTTTAGTGCAGTAGTTCCCAAACTTTAATAACCTGTGAACCCCTTTCACTAAAATGTCAAGTCTCTTGAACCCTCTCCTAAAAATGAACATTTTCAGGAATTTTCTCTTTTACCTGCATATACATTACAAGAGCAGTGATCTTGGAAATACAAAATTTGTTTTTATGACATGCTTATTACACACTATTTATTTTTAATTATCATTACAGTATTTTTATTACATTATGAAAACAGAAACACTCTTCTAAGATCTCACTTTCATAGCTTGTGTCACTTTGAATAAGCCTGTTATAAGACAAGGCTCCTATGTTCCATCAAGCAGTATCAGATGTGAAACAGCATCATGATATTTAAGAAGCCAACTCAAAGAGCTCCTCCTACACAAGCATTCCTGTCTTGAGCAATCCAGGCAAATAATGCACATTACAACAAAGCTTAAACTTGTTCTTCATAATAACTTTAAAAACAATACTAGCTGCCTATTTAATTTGAAAAACAACAGGAAAAAAAATCTACCTCTCGTTCCATTTCTGATAAGGAGTCTTGAAGTTTAAATCTCCTCAGTGTGACAGATATGCTTGCTTTGATTTGCTTAGCTCTTCGAAGTCCAGGGGCTCCAAGCTACTGCCCCCTTGCTGCCCGGGGTCCCTATGGACAACTCTGTCTGCCATTAGGGAGATTTTTCCTGAGAACCCCCTGTAACATTTTGTGAACCCCCAGGAGTTCCTGAACCCCAGTTTGGGAACCACTGCTTTAGTGCTATGTTAGATCAGGGCTCTAATGAGGGACTTCAGCTTTATGCATGGCTTATGAGATTTGTATCATTCTTTTCTTTGAGAGCTACTCACTAGAAACTTTGAAAAATGCATTTTTACTATATATCATTTGGAGAGAACACAGTAGCAATTATAATAAATTTTCAGCAAACAAAACAAATGCTTATTACAATATTGCTGCATAACTTGGAAAAGTAAATTAAAAAGTTTTAAAGATTTTCATTTCGAGTTCTGTTTATTATGTCAAAAGCTACTTCACTGGCAATAGCCTCTTTTTCAGTTAAATTTATTTTCATTCAGTATTTCTAGTTATGGAAAATCTATTTTATAATATAGTGTTATTGTGATACAATTTAACAAAATGCTAATGTGATTAAACCAATTACAGATGTAATTTGTAATTGTATAGGAGAAAATAATTACGATTATTGTTCTTGGTAATTACTAATGTTAATTATATTTGAAGTTACCATAAAAACTTGAAGCTCATAAAACAACAAATAACTATGCAATTCTTCTGCTAGCATGCCAATAAAGTAGTTTCCTTATAGTACCAACCAATTTCAAATCTGATAGCAAGTTCAATATAGACAATATACTATACTTTCCAAAGGCATAAATGAGATTACATAGCACTCTTTATAGACCAGAAAAAAATAATTTGCTCAGGTTTGATTTATAAGTCAATTTTACTGTACAATTTCCTGGTGTTCTATGCTTTATATATGCTAAGGAACTTAATCTTAGAAAATTAGCTCCAATATTGGTAATGTGAATGGAATATAGCATACAGACAAAAGAAAATATATTTAGTCATTTAATATAGAAAAATCACAGGATAAAAATATTTGAATTATGCAGGTTATGGGAGAACATCAATTTTTCAGATGTCACATATATATGATATCTTATCAAACATTTGCTTATGAATGGTAACTGTTGTTCTTAGAGAATTACATCTGCAGTATGTATACTTCAAGAGTTGTCTTCGTAGGAACAACATGTCCTCAAGCTGTAGCTTCCTCATGTTTGTTGGTAAAATACCAGCTGAAACAGAAAATGTAAATGTTCTTGAAAAAAATGCATACACAACAGCACTAGAAGAGATTAAGTATTTAACAGATGGCTAGTTCTGTAGAGATGTTTTAACAGATGGTTGGCATGAAGGTCTGAAAAAATACAGGCCATTTGCTAGAGTTTGGTAGTTAGATTCTTACTGAGCAAGAGTTTTCTATGTTCCCATGAAGCCAGTAGATTGCATGCCTGCTGTACTGTTAGAATTTGAAAGTATGTAATCTGAGTGATATAATTCTGGCAGTGTCCAAATCCCAGTGAAAGAGTAAAAATTATGGTATCCATTCTGTCTTCTGTTTTTGTGGCCAAAATGGAACTCATATCTGCATCTTTTTACTGAGGGTGCCGCTTCAAGAATATGTTCCTTTCTTCCTCAAGTCTCCCGGAAGCCCTCTGTGGGCAAGAAGGAAACAGAATGCTGGAAGCCAAACATGATCCATCCAAACAAACAAACTCCACACTCTTCTGAGATATGTTCCTGGAGCACCATGACTGGGGTTGTTCATAACAGTTATACTGTCCAAAGCCACATACCGATAGACTTCAGTGTGAAAGCCCCTTGCATCCATAAGATCCATTATGATCTGAAGGTTTGAATGGGCCAAATCTTCTGCCACTGCCACAACACCATCCAACACACACAAATGGGAAGAATAAAAGGGATGCACTGAACAGTTAAAATACAATGTGTTTTTTATTCTTCTATTTCTTCTGCAGAGCCCCAGGGAGATTATTGCTCCATAGAACATAGAGTCCAATCCTGCACTCTTTACTTAGGCAAAATTCCCTTTGAAGTTGATGGAAGTTTTGTCTAAATAAAGTTTGCACTATTGTGCCTTTAACTGTTGGGTGGTATAAGTAAATGACCAATGTAACAGAAAAGGAAATCAGTTAGCACTTGATCCTGCTCTGTTGAAGACAACAAGGGTTTTGCCAGTGACTTCAATCAGAGAAGGACCAAGCCTTATTTATTGATGCAGTTTAGAAGTCCATTTACTAAACACTTGATCCACACAATTTTGATTACTTGCTGGTCTTGTTAACCAGTTATCCACGATATAGTAACAGTAACTTCAGGTAGTCAGTATTTCCAATCTGACCTTATTCTCTCGAAGAAAAATCTGCATACTGACTTTGCTTTCTGTCCATAGGGTTTTGAAAGTTATTGCTTTTTCATTTGTGTCTGAGACAAAGGAAGTTTTCAGTAATCATTCCTTCATTCTTAAGGGAAATAGAAGCTTTACAGTTGTGGGAGGTTTAAGTAATTTTGACAGACAACTTAACCAAAGGAAGGTAAAGAAAAATTATGTGGCAGGTGAAAGATTGATGAAGGTGATTAAGGAAAGCTTTTGTAGACCTAACGTAATGGGCAAGATAACAAGGGCTCATTTCATTATATGATTTGAGTATGGAGATCCAGGTGGATCCACATGGACAATCCAATTCCAAATGATATTTCTTCATGAATGCTAATGTGTTCTCTCCAGTGATTTATTGTTTACAATAGATTCAGACAGTGAGGATGACATAATTGATGAGATCTTTGATTTTTTTTAGCCTACAATAAATTGTCATTCAAATAGTAGAATGTGGTGACCTGGTAACACATTTTATACTTTCACAATTAAATGTAATTATGGATGATGATAATTAATGAGAGATAGGATCTTGCTGTATGAAATATACCAGAGATAGAATTACTTAGTGTACAATAAAATACTTGGTTTATACATGATTTAAAATTACAGTAATGTATGGAATGTGAAATAAAAATTATCCTGTAATACATGTATTGTTTTAAATACATATAAAGAAGAAGGGGCACATTTTCACAACATATAACTCGAAAATGTTGCTTTCTGTTAGTCTGGAAAGGACATCCTTAGCATACTGTTGTAGTTAGACATATGTCAAACTATCACAATCAATTTAAAAAACACTAAAGTAACAGACATGCAGTATATGGACAGCACAGAGTGAAGGTATAATGGGAGTACAGTGGTTTCACAAATACTAAAGAAGCAGAGGTTTGAAAAACACCTGCAACAATGAGTCTTACACTCCCAAATATTGGTACTGTGGGTATGCAGGCTGCAAACAGAAAAAGAGAGAGATTACCCACAAATAAGACTCAAAAACAAGAAATCAGAGTATGCTACAATAATATTGCATATCAGAGATGAAGTCTAAGATGAAGCTCATAACTACAAGAAAGGGAAGAAAGCTAAATACAATATTTTCCAAAGAAACTTCTGTGGAGGGTATTACTAGTCAAATTTAAAAAGTTTAAATCAAGTTATTACCATTATCTCAGAACCATTATAATCCAAATACATAGGACTAGATTCTGCTACCCTTACTCCCATTGATTTCAAGGTCAGAAGGAGAATTGTAATAATTTAGTCTGTAATAATACAGGACAGAGAACTTCATGAGTACTCCCACTGAAATGAGCTCACTCTATGCCCATGCTTATGATTATGCATGTGAGTAGTTGCTTTGATTTCGATGGCTGAACACGTGCATAAGTGTTTCCAGGATCAGAGTGTAAAATAGTAGTTACTATGAGTAAGGATACAAGGATGTGACCCCCAGTGATATTTTTAATATGTAAATTAGTCAAAGGGCTTGTGATCTTTGAGCACATTTTTTCATCACAATTTAACAGTACCAATATTCATTACAAAGCACTCCGTGCTGAGGCACCAAGCACTCCACTACAAAATAAAACCATTTTAGTTGATGCTCTCAAAGTGCTTTAGAAGTAAGGAATGACTGAAGCCTCACAAACCCCTGTAAAGTACACAGGCCACCATCAACAGCAAGTTACATACTCAGGCCCTTTTTTACTCATACCCTTCTAGTCCAGGGTATGCTCAATGTGCAGAGTACAGAGAAAAAGATACTTTTTAAAAAAATTCAGAACCTTTCCAAGAAAATACACAAAATGGTGTCATGAAAGTTACAAGCAATGAGTTCTTCAGTTCTCCTGAGCTTATGGCAAGCCACCAATGGATGAACAGCAAGACATTAATCGCTTCCTATCCTGCTTCTCTCCCCTGCTAGCTGGAAAGGCTCCACCTGATGACTCAGCACATGCACTGTGCGTCACTGTTGGTTCCATCACATTAATCTTTCCAAAGTAGCCCTAATACTTCAGCTTTGTAGTCAGTGTGTTTTCTTGGGTGTGAGGTTGGCATACATGATTTTAGTTTTAAAGCCAGTAAATTATATTTTATTATATATATATTGTGATGGGGCAAGGCCAGATGGCTATAGGAATGTGCTAAGGAACAGATATGTGAGTCTCAGGCTAAATCCCTGGTACCACTGGAACCTTCTAGAAAGCAGTAGCAATTTCTGCCAGGAAAGACAGGATGCACGAATATAAGGACAGAGCTTTGTCACTATATATATATATATATATATATATATATACACATGCGCACATCATGGAAAATATAGTCTATTTGTCATTTTGTCAACAAACCCAACTTTCTGTTGGTAATCAGTTTTGATCAGCCCTATTTTATATCTGAGTGTAAATAGTTAACTAATAAAGTACCAGAAAATGGCACTCAAGAATACGTAGCATGATTCCTGGACTTTGTAGAACCCATGAAACTTGTTCTACACTGCAGACGTCTTCCTTTGTATAGCTTCTTGAATCAAGTTCTTTACAATTTTGTAATTTTGTAACTGGAACTTAAGTAGCCTTTGAAAACTACCTGTCCCAAATGGAAAAAACAGTGTTTTTTCCAACACATTTCATGGTGTCTATTTCCCTCTCTTAGGAGAAGCTAGATTTGGGGGTAGGCAATGGGTCTCAGTGTTTCATAAAAATAAGCTTACTGTTACTTCATTCCACTGCAAATAAAAACATGTTTATGTAATAATATTAATAATATATAATACTTCAACGTTTTAAAGCACCTTGAATCTGAGAACCTTAAATTGCTTTACAAATATTCACTACAAAGAGGGGGCTGAAGTAACAACTTGCCAGTGTGATGACAGTCATTGTAAGTGAAGCACACTGAAGCAGGGATTTGTGTTCTTACTTCTTTAGGAAAAGGAAGGATTGCTCAAACAAAACTTTCCTTCTCTCCCTCTGTCTAGGTTTCAAGACCATTGAGATGCTTTGTAATATTGAATCTGAAAAAAAATCACAAACACACACACAAAATCAAAGGAATCAATTAAAGAGAACAGAATCATATAAATGTATGTCTTGAAGAGACTTTGAGAGGTCATCTAGTCCATGTTCCCCCCTCCCAAAGAAGGAGTTGTGACCAACTATGCATAGACTATACCTGACAGCTGTTTATCTAACCAGTTCTCCAGTGACAGCGATTCCACAACCTCCCTTGGAAGCCTGTTCCACTACTGAACCATCCTTAGAGTTAGAAAGTTATTCCTAATATCTAACCTAAATCTCATTTGCTCCAGATTAAGCCCATTCTTCTTGTCCTACCTTCATTAGACACTGAGAACAATTGATTACCAATTGTTCTAAGGTTCCTCCCTCAGTCTTCTTTCCTCAAGGCTAAACGTGCCCAGGTTTTTTACCTTTCTTCATGGGTCCGGTTTTCTAAACTTTTTATCTTTCAGTTTTTCTCTTCTGGACTCTCTCCAAATTTGTCCACATATATATTTCTTTTTAAGTGCAGCATCCAAAACTGGACACAGTACTCCAGCTGTAAACCTTATTAGTGCTGAGCAGAGCAGAACAACTACCTCCTGTGTCTTACATACAGTACTTCTGTTAATACACCCCAGAATTATATTAGCCTTGTTTTCAACAGCATCATATTGTTGGTGCATATTCAGTGTGTGATTCACTATAACCCCTAGATCCTTTTCTGCAGTCTTAGGACCTAGCCAGTTAGTTCCATTTTGTATTTATGCATTCCATTTTTCCTTCTTACATAGAGTATTCTACATTTGTCTTTATTGAATTTCATCTTGTCATTTTCAGACTAATTCTCCATTTTATCAAAGTCATTTTAAATTCTAACCCATTTATTACTGTACTGGTCAGGCTAAGGATGAGTCGAAACAGTTGGGTTGGTTCACCACATGGTCTGACATTGCCCACAAGCTTGACTTGCTTCTCAAGAGAGTCAATGATAGACTTATAGTGCTCTGCATAAACTTGTCTTGAGACCAGTATGCCACCATTGTCAGCACCAACGTACTAACAATGATTTATACAGATGAGATCAAGAAGGCACTTTATGAAGATCTCAGCAGGGATGCCACACCAGGACAAAGTCATTGTCCTTGGCGATTTTAATGCCATGTGGGAGCTGACTCTGAAACATAGAAGAAGGTACTAGGCTATCACAACATTGGAAGGTCAAACTCAAATGGGCTTGTCTCCAAGTGTGCCGAGTTCAATCTCACTATTACCAACAGTCTTCCAACAAGCCAGTAAATATATAAAATATTTTCGAAAAATACTAAAGTGAAGAGTATAATTGTTGAAACATAATATTGGATTGTGCCTCTATGTATAAAGAATGTCTGGTAGAATACATTTCTGTTGCTTGTCCACTGGATCATTCAATCTTGCTCTAAAAATTGTGTTAAACTATATGTTTGGATAATCATTTAAGTTACACAACCTACAGATCTGAAATATTAAAGCACAGGTTATCTGTGGAAAGTCACCCTAACTTATGTTCTTATCAAAGAGTGGACAGTTAATATGATCAAGCAAGCTTCATTTAGCTTTTTCAGAAAAAGAATCAGAGGACAATTTCAGTGATAAGGCACAAACTTTAAAGCAATAGTAGGAGGAGGTTTTTTGTGTGTGAAGCTGTTACAAATTACAAAACAACCTAGTATCCAGCACATAAAATAAATTTATTAAAGCAGATTCCACCAGTGAGAAGTCTTGTTCCAATAGCACTTCAGGACCAAGCTGCTTAGGTGGCACTTCACAGAGCAGCTGCTGACACAGTGCTTTGGCACTAGCAATAATTTAAAATGAGTAATGCAACAGGGGCATGGTATATGATTTCAGAATCCCTTGCCAGAATCAAAACAATAAGCTAGTTTTGAACTATGCCATTATGTCATCTATATATTTGGGAGAAAAAATATTTCAGATAAGGACATAATCATCCAATATATTATATATATATTACACATCCACACAACGTGTAAAAATCAGAAACATGCACAAAATAGAAGGTGAACGTTTGTTACACTGATTAGTGACCCACATCATTTTCAGAAAGGTAAGAAATTATGTGAGGCAGAAGGGAATCTTAAATGAGAATGATATAAAAGTGTCAGAGATTTTTCTAATATATCTAAAGATATAAATGTAGACTGCTACCATTTGAATTATTATTCAACTCTGACTAGCAAAATCATGATGAATTATAAGGGACCAACTAAAATACTTTTGATACTTTATATGAACCTTTGAATTTATGTGCTATGCATGTGGCTCGCCTCTGTAGTCTTAAGCTAGCAGGGTTATCACTGTTATAAAAATTCAGAACACTATAATTACTCTAAAGATTTACAATTAAAGTTCAAGGTTATGAATCTGCTTTGACGTTCCTAGTTGCGAGTCCTCTCTAAATGGCTGCATTATTCTAAAAGGAAAAATCCTACTTCCAGCATTATCAATTTATTTCCTGTAATTTGGGTTAATTTGGATTTAGTCTAGCTACAATTTAACAAATTCTTTGCGTAATTAGTAATCTTCCCAGTAGAATTTCTGGAATTACACACTTACACCTCTGCCATAACCATTATACAGGATAGACCCAATCTTCTTCCACTGAAACTTTGCCATGAAAGTCAACTGAAACAGGAGTATGTCCTGTTAAAATATATATCCTAAACCAACAATATGAATACAATGGCAAAATTGGAAATGTTAATGACCAAAAAACCTGAACATCACTTAAAGGCTAAAGCAAGCATGACTAATTCATGCTCTAAGTAGCAACATGTGAACTAGTCTGATATAACAAGAACCTGTAAACATAACCAGAGGAGTTTCTGAAAACTGAAGAAGTTCAGTCCAGTTTATTTTGGAATGGAAGTGGATATACCAAAAGACTCTCTTCGGGTATTTCGAGCCTGGGCCATATCAAAACTTTTGAAGATTGAAAAGTCTTGTTGAAACACCTGATCTTGAGAGATTTAAAGGCCAATTTCCTAATCAAACTGGCTGGCATACTGCATATTCAGATAATGCTTTTACTTCTCATCCTATGAATTTTTTATACAGAGTAATAAGGGAAAGATAGGGTTTTTTTAATTCTTTAAACATAATTTCACTGATAAAAATAAGATATTCAACTTGCTATTAAGATAATTAGCCTATTTTTACATCTTCAATGTATATTCTCTAATCAGTACTGTGTAATTCACTTTAAAATACAAAACCAGTCCCTGCCGGTCTTACCTACCCAATCGCCACAAATGTTAGTCATATGATGTACTGTCTTCGGAGAAATCTTCAGTCCTTTGGAGGGTAAGCCATTTGTCCATAGTCCCATGAATAAGTCCAGCAGAATTTGACATAGAATAAAAATATTTTCTGTCCACCAAACCAAAACAACTGTGGAATGATGGAAATCTTTAATCTAAAGCACAGTTATTTTAAATTAAGAAGCAAGTAGGATATGACAG
This sequence comes from Dermatemys mawii, assembly GCA_007922305.1. Classification (NCBI taxonomy): domain Eukaryota; kingdom Metazoa; phylum Chordata; order Testudines; family Dermatemydidae; genus Dermatemys; species Dermatemys mawii. Next base: position 51,176,841 of record ML677333.1, on the reverse strand, counting down.
TTTGGGAAATCTGTCCGTATACAGCTTAGTAATTCTGAATGATTTTATGAATCTGTACAGAACTAACCCTCAGTGTCCACTGAATAAGCCATGTGCTGACAAGGACCATTTTACATCTCACACATTCCATCAGAAAAGTCGTTAACACAGAATGATTTTGCCTGGTACAAAAATGAATATGTTGAATAGATTGGCCAAGATGAAGGAAACTGGTTATTCTAGCTCAGGGGTTCCCAAACTTGGTTTGTGGCTTATTCAGGCCCCTGGCAGATGGTGGGATCCTTTGTTTACCTGTGTGTCCGCCGATACGGCCGCTCGCAGCTCACAGTGGCTGCAGTTTGCCCTTCCTGGCCAATAGGAACTGTGGGTAGCGGTGCAGGCCGGGCCACTCCCTTCCTTCCATCACAGCCATCAGATTTAAGAGGTAGCAGATTCAAGGACTTCTTCTGAGTCATTCTGAAGTCATGTGCCTGAAATCTGTATAGAGGAAGAGAAATGTTTCATGTTCATGTTACCAGATGCAAGTTATCTTCAGCCATGAAGTAAGAAGGGCTGGAGACCACATCCAAGGAAGAGGGAAGTAGGAGGTTGGTCAAAGAGGGTCCTACAGAAAAAAAACTATGAATAGCTAAGACTGAGGGAAAATGTTTTGTAATTATTTGAATTACACTGAAGCCAAACTGCAGGAATGGGCTACAGTTGGAGCACAATCAGGTTGCCTATCCTTTGTGTGGATGGGAGTACCCTGCTTACACCCACTTTTTGCTAATCTGGGGAGAATAATATGGTGGATGTATACTTTTAAAAAATGAATCAGTTAACACACACATCAACAATCATTGTCCAAAAAGAACCTCAAAAATCCATAGAAGCCTGAGTGAAAAGAAAGGCCTTTAAGCATGCCCTAAAGTTTAATAAATCCTATTAGGCCAACAGGGGAATTAAGTTCTAGAAGTGAGAGTCCCTTATCAAGAATGCCTTTATTTCTCTACCCAAACATTTCAATTTGGGAACCATTAGTTTTGAGCACCACAGATCATTTTAGGTGTCAGTTTAGAAAACTAGGCTTCATATCCACCACATGGGTTTCCAGCGCCACCAAATATCTCTTGGGAGGATAGCCAGACTCAAAAAGCACTGCTTCAAGTGTGGGAACACCCTCACTGTACAGGGGACAAGCAGGAATGTAGGATCTGCCAGCCTCTTACCCATATGAGCAAGCAGAAGTCCAAGAGAACCCTCAGGAGAGATGAGTGGTCACCCAACATGGCCTCTAGGTTCCCTCAATGCAAAACAAATGGAAATTACTCAATCTCTGTCAGGGTTTGGATCCATGTCAACAAAAATTAGTGGTCAATAGTAGCAAAGGAATTTTCACAGATGTAAAAAAAAAGAGCCTGGACAACCTGGAGCCAAATTTATCCTTAATGTATCTCATTTGACTGTAGTGGGATTGCACCACTAATAGAAAGTAATAGAATTGTCATCTTGTCTTTTTCCTTTCCAGAAGAAATCATCAACCAATGAAACTTGTGTCTGTATCACATCCAGCTCTCTGTACCCCATCCAAGTCTAAAACTATCGTTTATTTTTATACATGTACATAGCACTACATCTTGAGTCAAATGTGTCTAACATAAAAGAGCTCCTGAATGAAAAGCCTACACTCAACTTCTCCAGGTTGCCAAAATCAAGTGTACACTTTTCATTCTTATCCAAAACAAAGAAATGCTCTACACATGCACTTAAGAAAATAAGCATCTTCCAGGAGGGTTTTACACAAAACCTCTTCACATGGACGAGAGAAGAAAAATACATATATATTCTCCTTCTGAGGCTAAGATTGAGATGAATTTTTTTTTACACTAAAGCTGTATCGAACTACAGCAACACAACAGTAATTCTTTCCAAATCTCTTTCCACTTCAGACTCAGATTCAACACAATGGGATTGCAGTTTGTATAGCAGTAGCACGTGAGATATCCACAGAAACATAAGTTTGTCACACTACATGGTAAAAGGGCATGCTGACTTAAGATGCTTTGTCACTGAGAATTTTCCAGGCTGTGGCACGAGAGATACTAAGGCAACCAAATGGATGATTCAGGCTTAGTTGATCTTGTAGAAAGTGTAGTTGTCAGAAGAAAGTAAACAATGAAGTAAATACAGTACAACTATTAAGCTACTGTACACAGCAGTTTATGAAGTAGTCTACTAGATGCACCACATGTGGTGTTGACCAAAACAACCCCTCCCCCAACCTCATCATCAGAAGGAAGATGCCCACAGACCAGGACACACCAACTCAAAGCAGCACCAGACCCTGCCAGAACAACAGATGCAAAACCTGCAACTATATCTCCACTGCTACCGTGATAAACACCTCCCACAACACACCTTTCAAGATCCATGAGTCATACACATGCTTATCACAACATGTGGTATACTACATCCAGTGTACTAAATGCCCCAACAACTATAGGGGTGAAACCAGACAGTTATTATGATCTCAAATGAACTTGCACAGGAAACTGATAAGACAAGAACACCATGTGAGTGAACACTTTTCACAAAACAATTACTCCATATCTGACCTCTCAGTCCTCATTCTCAAAGGAAATGTGCACAACACCTTCAAAAGATGAGCCTGGGAGGTTAAACTCATAACTTTGCTAGACACTAAAAATCATGGACCGAATGGAGATACTGGATTTATGACTTATCACTCAATCTATAACTCATTCACGCTAACATCCTCCAGTTTTCCTTCAACACCTCTCCAGCCATGGGGAGGATGAATGGGCCACTTTACCTTGAATGGTCCCTTGATACATATGTTAACTACTTGTGCGAAGCAATCTGTTCCACCTTGTGTTTAGCCGTGACACTCAGAAGGAATGTCTACACAGCAAAGAAAAATCCTTCGCTTGACATGCCAGCTCCCACCCCATAGGGTCAGGCTTGGACTGTAAGTCTACATAGCAAAGAAACAGCTCTGCAGCCCAAGTCCCGCAAGCATAAAGACACATCTATATGTACAGCTCTGCAGTGGCTCGGCTGTACCGATACAGCTGCACCACTGCAGCATATCTGGTGAAGATACTCTGTGACGATGGGAGAGCACTCTCCTTTTAGCTTAACAGAAAAAAAACACACCACCGTAAGCAACATAAGCTATGTTGGTGAGGAAAGCTCTCCTGCTGCCATAGCGCTGTGTATAGAATGCTCATGCTGGTGCAACTTACATCACTGAGGGGGGTGTCACTATGCCTAGTGGGTCACAACTGAGGATGCCAGATTTCAGACAAACTGCTGAGAAACAGGGAAGACTCACCCCATACTGGTGGTTATTCTATCATCAGATATACCAAGCCAGTAACAAAAGTAAAATTCTGCCTCACAAAACTGGGTAACAAGTCAAAACTGCAGTCTTCTGAGGCATTCCAGCCCTTGCTTTAACACCTAGACATTAGATTTTATGATGAGTGGTTATTTAAAACCAATTTCATCAAAGGGTCCTTTTAATCCCAAGAGATCAACCCCATAGCCAGCTCAATATGTAACTCAAATCTTACCCAATAATCACGCTGTTGCCAATCCTTTAGTATCCAGTATTTAAAGGTTTATTTATAAAAAAAAATAAAAGAAAGATTTACAATGGTCACAGCAATTGAACACGTACAATCATTGCAAAGTTGTTGGATCAGGTTTGTAGCAGTGATGTTAAAGACTGCTGGCTTCTAAAGTCTCTGGTAATTTGCAAAACACTGGAAGGTTCCTTAGTCCATTGACTGAAATGCTGCCTTAAGTATAAGTCCATAGTCCAGATATCAGAGCAGGAAAGAGGCCAAATGGAGATGATTCCAGGTTCCTTTATACCTTTTCCCATGTGGAGGGAATGCTTTCCACAGTCATAGTTTGTGGAAAAATACAGGCACAAGGATGGAGTCCAGGGTCATGTGAACAAGTCACATTCCCTCGCATGCTTGGATGGATCATAAGAGCAACCATTACCCACATTTTGGCTAAAGCATCCAGAAGAAGACTCACCGGGTGGGGACAGCTTCTTCTGTGACCTATTGTGTTCTTTAACAGGCCATCAACTTGAATGGTCCATTCACAATGTTCTGGCTGAATTAGATGTAAACTACGTTCTGGATGTTATCCCAGAAGCAAACATTTGAAATATTGGTACATAGTTAATATTGATAACTTCAGACACAAATATAATACATACACACAAACAGGATATCAGAGGGGTAGCAGTGTTAGTCTGGACCTGCCAGATAATCACATTTGATAGATTGTAACTTTTCCATTGATACCTTACATGACATACTTTGTAAAAGATTTGCAGCAACTGTCTAATAATGGCAATATTAATTATATAAATGGTCATATTTCAATAATCCAACATCATAGGGGCTGGAATATTCACACTCCTGAGTGAAATAAGACATAAGAACATAAGAAGGGCCGTACTGGGTCAGACCAAAGATCCATCTAGCCCAGTATCCTATCTACCGACAGTGGCCCATGCCAGGTGCCCTGGAGTGAGTGAACCTAACAGGTAAAGATCAAGTGATCTCTCTCCTGCCATCCATCACCCCCCTCTGAAAAACAGAGGCTAGGGACACCATTCCTTATCCAGCCTGGCTAATAGCCATTAATGGACTTAGCCTCCAAGAATTTATTCAGTTCTCTTTTAAACCCTGTTATAGTCCTAGCCTTCACAGCCTCCTCAGGCAAGGAGTTCCACAGGTTGACTGTGCGCTGTGTGAAGAAGAACTTCCTTTTATTTGTTTTAAACCTGCTGCCCACTAATTTCAATGGGTGGCCTCCAGTTCTTCTATTATGGGAACAAGTAAATAATTTTTCCTTATTCACTTTCTCCACACCACTCATAATTTTATATACCTCTATCATATCCCCCCTTAGTCTCCTCTTTTCCAAGCTAAAAAGTCCTAGCCTCTTTAATCTCTCCTCATATGGGACCCATTCCAATCCCCTAATCATTTTAGTTCCCCTTCTCTGAACCTTTTCTAATGCCAGTATATCCTTTTTGAGATGAGGAAACCACATTTGTACGCAGTATTCAAGATGTGGGCGCACCATGGATTTGTATAGGGGCAATAAGATATTCTCCATCTTATTCTCTATCCATTTGTTAATGATTCCTAACATCCCGTTTGCTTTTTTGACTGCCGCTGCACACTGCATGGAGGTCTTCAGAGAACTATCCACGATGACTCCAAGATCTCTTTCCTGAATAGTTGTAGCTAAATTAGCTCCCATCATATTGTACGTATAGTTGGGGTTATTTTTTCCAAAGTGCATTACTTTACATTTATCCACATTAAATTTCATTTGCCATTTTGTTGCCCAATGACTTAGTTTTGTGAGATCTTTTTGAAGTTCTTCACAGTCTGCTTGGGTCTTAACTATTTTGAGCAGTTTAGTGTCATCTGCAAACTTTGCCACCTCACTGTTTACCCCTTCCTCCAAATCATTGATGAATAAGCTGAATAGGATCGGTCCTAGGACTGACCCTTGGGGAACACCACTAGTTACCCCTCTCCATTCTGAAAATTTACCATTTATTCCTACCCTTTGTTCCCTGTCTTTTAACCAGTTCTCAATCCATGAAAGGATCTTCCCTCTTATCCCATGGCAACTTAATTTACGTAAGAGCCTTTGGTGAGGGAGCTTGTCAAAGGCTTTCTGGAAATCTAAGTACACTACGTCCACTGGATCCCCCTTGTCCACATGTTTGTTGACCCCTTCAAAGAACTCTAATAGACTAGTAAAACATGATTTCCCTTTACAGAAACCATACTGACTTTTGCCCAACAATTTATGTTCTTCTATGTGCCTGACAATTTTATTCTTTACTATTGTTTCAACTAATTTGCCCGGTACAGACATTAGACTTACCAGTCTGTAGTTACCAGGATGACCTCTAGAGCCCTTTTTAATTATTGGCGTTACATTAGCTATCTTCCAGTCATTGGGTACAGGAGCCGATTTAAATGACAGGTTACAAACCCTAGTTAATAGTTCCGCAATTTCACAATTGAGTTCTTTCAGAACTCTTGCGTGAATGCCATCTGGTCCCAGTGACTTGTTACAGTTAAGTTCATCAATTGGTTCCAAGACCTCCTCTAGTGACACTTCAGTCTGTGACAATTCCTCAGATTTGTCACCTACAAAAGACGGCTCAGGTTTGGGAATCTCCCTAACGTCCTCAGCCGTGAAGACTGAAGCAAAGAATTCATTTAGTTTCTCCGCAATGACTTTATCATCATTAAGTGCTCCTTTTGTATCTCTATCATCTAGGGGCCCCACTGGTTGTTTAACAGGCTTCCTGCTTCTGACGTATTTAAAAAACATTTTATTATTACCTTTTGCGTTTCTGGCTAGCTGTTCTTCAAATTCCATTTTGGCTTTTCTTATTACATTTTTACACTTTATTTGGCAGTGTTTATGCTCCTCTCTAGTTACCTCAGTAGAATTTGACCTCCACTTTTTAAAAGATGCCTTTTTATCCCTCGCTGCTTCTTTTACATGGTTTTTAAGCCACGGTGGCTCTTTTTTAGTTCTTTGACTTTGTTTTTTAATTTGGGGTATTCATTTAAGTTGGGCCTCTATTATGGTGTCTTTGAAAAGTGTCCATGCAGCTTGCAGGGATTTCACTTTAGTAACTTTACCTCTTAATTTCCGTTTAACTAACCCCCTCATTTTTGCATAGTTCCCCTTCCTGAAATTAAATGCCACAGCATTGGGCTGCTGCAGTTTTGTTCCCAGGACGGGAATGTTAAATGTTATTATATTATGATCATTATTCCCAAGCGGTCCTGTTATAGTTACCTCTTGGACCAGCTCTTGCGCTTCACTCAGGACTAAATCAAGAGTTGCCTCTCCCCTTGTGGGTTCCTGTACCAGCTGCTCTAAGAAGCAGTCATTTAAAGTATCGAGGAATTTGGTCTCTGCATTTCGTCCTGAGGTGACATGTACCCAGTCAATATGGGGATAATTGAAATCCCCCATTATTATCGAGTTATTTATTTTGACAGCCTCTCTAATCTCCCTTAGCATTTCATTGTCACTATCACTGTCCTGATCAGGTGGTCGATAATAGATCCCTATTGTTATATTCTTATTAGAGCATGCAATTACTATCCATAGAGATTCTATGGAGCATGTGGATTCATTTAAGATTTTTAATTCATTTGATTTTACATTTTCTTTCACATATAGTGCCACTCCCCCACCCCCACGACCTGTTCTGTCCTTCCGATATATTTTATACCTCGGAATGATTGTGTCCCATTGATTGTCCTCACTCTACCATGTTTCTGTGATGCCTATTAGGTCAATATTCTCCTTTAACACGAGGCACTCTAGTTCACCCATCTTATTATTTTGATTTCTAGCATTAGTGTCCAAGCACTTTAAAAACTGGTCACTGTTTATTTGTCTGCCCTTTTCTGATGTGTCACATTCTTTATGTGAAAGTTTGTCATCTGATCTGGCCTCTCCTTTATTCTTTACCATCCTCTCCTTCTGACTAAAACCTAGAGAATCTCTATCAGTAGACCCTCCTGTAAGAGAAGTCTCTATCCAATCCACATGCTTCTCTGCAGCAATCGGCTTTCCCCTATCTCTTAGTTTAAAAACTGCTCTGCAACCTTTTCAATGTTAAGTGCCAGCAGTCTGGTTCCACTTTGGTTTAGGTGGAGCCCATCCTTCCTGTATAGGCTCCCTCATCCCAAAAATTTCCCCAGTTCCTAATAAATCTAAACCCCTCCTCTCTACACCATCATCTCATCCACGCATTGAGACTCTGAAGCTCTGCCTGCCTAGCTGGCCCTGCGCATGGAACAGGAAGCATAGGCTGTAGTGTAACAGACATAGGCTGTTGTGTAGACATAGCCTAAGCTGGCTTGCACAGGTAAGTCTCAGGTGTTTATTTGCTGTGTAGACATACCAGGAGTGCCTTTCCCAGACCTGAAGAAGAGCTCTTCAAGGTTGAATGCTTATCTATCTCACCAACACAAGTTGGTCCAACAAAAGATACTACCTCACTCAGCTTATCATTTTCTCAATAGTTACTTCAGACTGTCGCAGGCACAGTTTAAAAATTCAAGATTTTCTAACACTTCTGATATTGAGCTTTTGATGGCCAGTATTCCTGCAGTACTGATCACTTTCCTGTTGGTCCTCTTTTCTTTACAAATAAGATTATACTCTGGCTAGTATATTAGCCTTGGATATAATAGCCCTAATCACACTTAGAAAAACCCAAACTTTAAATTCCCACTGGCATCAAATGGAAGTTGGGTTGAGCAAAACACATAGGCTAGAGTCCAAAGAGAGAGTCACAATGGCTTGCTTTTTGTTGCTTTAAATTGGTGCTTTAAAAGATTTTGAGAAATATTTGAGAAAAATACTCTTTTATGAGTGAAATTAACAATGGTCCAAAATTCATGAGCATTTTAAGCATTCTTGTATTATATTCCCCAGGAAGAGTCTGGAGGAACAAGGGGGAAAGAGGACAAGGTAGTAGAAATATCTGAACTTTCGGGTCCACTACAAAAATTACCTGTTGCTTAGAAAGAATTTCAGCCATAGGTGCAGCCGAACTAACGTAAAACATTATTGAACTGCAAGTTTTAAGCAGGACTAACTATGTTCTATACCGTGAAATGTTTATCCATGGTTTCTGAAATTGTGCTTAACATGTTTGCTGTCCTTGTCCACACTTACAGTTCAATCAGTTCAGCACCAGTTCAGTTGCACTTGTGTTTGACACTTGTTGCCAGCATCTGGTAACTTTTAGTGTAAAAAGAAGACATGAGTGGGCCACTACAAAAATAGAAACTTAAAGCATGAAAAAATACCAGTTCATTGCATTGGAATGAACATTGTTATCTGAAGAGAAGCAAAGTTCTATTATGTTGTAAATATGATTAAACACTGCCAGCTCAAGCAAATCACTTGGTAATGGGGCTATTGTCTGTTTTGTAAAGTAATGTGGGCAGTTACCACATGCATCATCAAAGCCATTTACTAACCATTCATCAGCATTAACTCTCATTGTGGTTTTAGAAGCAATAGTTATTATATATATTATATATATTATATAAATAAATATATATAAATATATAAAGACAGGAATTTCAAGCCCTGATCAGTTCACTTCAGATATTTATTGTGTACATAGTTGCAACCACTGTATTGTTGCTTTGGAACTTAATTGAAATAATGGCCTGAAAGATGAACAGGACTATAATGACACTACCACAGAAATTGAAGATCTTTAAAAGCTTGAATAATTATGCCATAAAACAATATTATGTAGCTGTCTCACATACTTGAAACATCTGTACAATTGCAAAGGCCAAGGCCAAAATTCTACTTGAGTATCAGTAAGGATGCTGTTATGAGTGGGGGGGGGGGGGGGGTGGGGGTAGGGAGAACAGGTTGAATAGAAGTGTCAGGGGCAGGGAAAGCCCTTCGGCTTCTATTTCATTGCAAGACAGAAAAAGGAGAATGTTCAGTAGTCCGAAAAAAAGGTTGTTTTGCAAAAAATTGTCAGTTGAGATTTTGTTTTTCAAAACAAAGCATAATGGGGGCCTGAATCAAGATTATGGTTTCCAGATATTACTAAAATGAAAATAAATAAAATAAATATTATTACTCTCCATAATGCAGCAGTACTCATGAGTCTGGAAACAGACAACCATAAACACTGGGATATTATCAATGATCTCACCAGATAATTTGTAAACTATTTTAACATATTTAATAATGCCCATTTATTGCATTTGAAAATCTCAGTAGTACCCATCTGCATTTTAGGCACCTGAATATCTTTAAAAGTCTGGTCCTGTGTCACTGAAAGTCAAAATAATTTATGCTCCTAAATCACTTAGGTCCAGATTTTCAAAGGTTTAAATATGCAGGTAGGGACCTAATAGGATTTTCAAGTATGGTTAAGCAGGATAGATGCCTGCACAAAGCTCCTATCTCCATCTTTTGGCTCCTAAATACCTTTCAAAATCTAGCCTTTAAGTGCTTTTAAAAGTGTCAGCTTGGACAGCCCAGTTAAAACCTCAGGGTAGTGTACAAAAGCACTCTAAAAACCAACACAATATGAGGCAGTGGAAATGGAAATATCTAAAAACATTATGTTAGTGTTCTTCTTACTTTACTGCCACATTGTCCCTGAAGAGTGTAAATAGGAAACCAGAGCTCCCACAATCAGGTGGACTCAGTTATCAATGGCACGGCCATATGTGGAATATTACATACATTTCATTACCCTATGGACAACTTTTCAATTTTCCACTTTAGGTTTCCTTGCACCTATCTCTGAAGCATCTGGCATTGGACACTGTCAGAGATGGGATATTGGACTAGATAAGTTGCTGGTGTGATCCCAAATGATAATTTCTGTGTTCTTCAATATTACAAGTTTTGTAGAATATAAATATTCTTTTTACTCCTGCACTAGGAACTTGCTTCACTTCTCTTCCTAACCTTTTATTTCTCTTATTATTACAAATATATTTAATTTATATTGATGTTAAGCTAATAAATATTTAGCAAGAGCTAGACATTTGAGAGACCTATACCGACCAAATATACTTTACCAGCCCCAGAGGAGCATTGTTGTTTATCAAGTCACTATATGAACTTAAAGTTTCTAAATAGGTCATGACACAAGAGACTGTGTTGGCTAAAGAGAGCTGTTACGATTTAATCAGATCTTGACTCCTCTGACGTTGTTATAACCTATGACAGGAATCTGAGGTGTGTTTTTTTCTAAATCCCTGCTTGTGTGTTTCTCTAACACATGTAACATTTTTTAAAAAAATGAAATTGGAGTTACCCAATAATTGTGTATTCACTTGGTAATTTGGAGGAATCAGTATGTGAAGTAAATATAATGAGAGAGAGTTTTCAAAAATAAAATCAACTAAAGTATTCTTTTGTGAATATTATTCTAGCTCAAATATTGCTGTATGCAAAGTTGTCGAAGCAGTGATGGTCTCAGGCCATTAGAGAGAAAAGGTGGATGAGGTAATATCTTTTATGGGACCAACTTCTGTTGGTAAGAGAGACAAATTTTTGAAAAAGCTCACCAACAGAAGTTGGTCCCATAAAAGATATTATCTCACCCACCTTGTCTCTCTAGCTCAAATAGACAGTCACGTACATATAAATAATGCTAGTGGTCTGATGGAAACTTGTAGGAAGCAAAGAAATTTGGAGCTAAGACTGCAAGAGTCAAGAGTGACTGTCCTTAATGCACCACATTATCCCCAGATATTGAATCATGCACTCATCTCAGGCAATAAGGCAAGAAAGTCTGATCTTGCATTTCTTACTTAGGCAAAACTCCCATTGACTGTAGGATTGTAGAATCAAGCCCAGAGAATTGGCCTGCATTTTTATCCTTGCCTATGTTTCTTTGCTTTGTGATTTGCATTAGATCAGATCCTTTTTATTTCCTATCTGCAATTTTTTCAGATTGCTGTACAGCTACTGTTTTCTCACAGTCACTATGCCTAGAAGATACTGTACACAGCTGGGATTAGATGAAGGTATTCTTTAAACCTATTTCTTAATCATAGCTTGGTTCCTTAAAGTGATGGAAGGAAAATCTAATGAATAAATCTGTATGCTGGACTGTATGACAGGTAGAAATAAAGTAAAGCTTTTGGTTATCAAAAGTGAAGTAAAAAGCCCTAGTGCTTAAGAGAAATGAGCTGAAATTTGCTGTCTGTAGGCGCTACACCAAATGTTAAGGTATGGATGACAGGTTCCATTTTCACTTTCTGCTTGCAAAAGATTGATGACAAGTGCTATATGAAAAAGAAAAAATGCACCAATCCTAGATATGTGCACAATGTATCTGGATGGCTCCCTGCAAAAAGGTTTAACTTAGTCTCCTGATACCTAACAATGCATTATGATTCTACCAGGTGATCAAAGAGCACAACTCCAATAAGCACTGCACAGGGTAAGAGATAATGAGCACACAGTTTGACGCTGAGGTCAGAAACAAATACAAGACAGGCAGAAACACTACCATGGAATTCAACCATTTATGTTTAGATGAAGGATGAAAAACTGAAATCACTTCTATTCTACAGCATTTCCAAATTAGACCATATTTTCTATGTAGTTTTACAAGTGTAAACTTTACTATAATCATTGCTTTATGAATTCCATATATTTAAAAATCCTAATAAAACATAGATCCCACCTCTACCTGAACTCCCAGTGTGACAGTGTAAAGGACTCTGAAAAGGAACTGGCCACAGGACCCACCGCTCCCTAGAGGAAGGACACTAAGAATGCAGAACAGCTGATCTGAGGTGTTGGAAGGAGTCATCATACCCCTTAGATACAAATACATTCCCTCCCCTGCTGTGGATCTCTAGTGTCCAGCCAGGACTGGTGCAACCACTAGGCAAACTACGCGGCTGCCTGGGGCGCCAAGGGGTTGGGGATGCCAATAAGCATGTTCAGGGGAGGCAGTGGGGTGAAGGTGAGCTGGAGAAGGGGGCGTGGGGAGGGCTGCCCTCAGCAAGTAATGGGGGGAGCACAGGGGAACCACTCCTCACCCCAGCTCACCTCCGCTCCGCCTTCTTCCCTGAGCACGTTGCCCCTCTGCTTCTGTTCCCCTCCCAGGCTTGCTGCACCAAACAACTGATTAGTGTCACAAGCCTGGGAGGTGGGAGAAGTGGAGCAATGGCAGCATGCTTGGGGAGGAGCAGGATGGGAGGGGAGCTGGGACAGGGAGCTGCCGCAGGGGTCCCCAGGCAGGAGGGGGAATGGGGCACTGCCACAGGGTTCCCCAGGTGGAGGGGAGGCGGAGAGCTGCTGCAGGGTTCCAGGGGTGGGAGTGTGGGGGCACAAAGTGGAAGTTTTACTTAGGATGTGAAATATCCTTGCACTAGCCCTCCATCCAGCCCAGTTATTTGGGCTTGACACTAAGGAGAGAATTTCTTTACAACTTCAGTAATAGTGTTTTCCTATCCCCATACAATTAGTAACTTTAGCTTCAGGAAAATGTTCTAACCCTACAATCTTTTCCAATTCACTTTTGGACTGACTTGACTTTCACATCCAAAGGATTAAAGAAATCACTGGGCCACTTATGAGACCCTTACACTGTACACAAGGGATAAGGAAAGAGCAAACTTTACGGTTGGCTGCGCTTCTCTTTAATGGGGCGAACTAAACCCCAAGATCTGAAATTTTGGATCCAGATTTTATATATATATATTCATATATAATTGCAGATTTCAGTGATTAAACTTGTGAGTGTAACCCTCCATTCCAGAGAACTATTAGTTTACCTGCTTTGCACTCTTGATACTAGGAAATATTTGCAAATGGCTGAGGCTCAATTTTTGGTTCTGATTAATAATTTTAACCCCAAAAAGCCATTTTCTAAGGAAACATTTTTTTCCCCCACTGGAACTACTCTACAAATATTTTGAGGGCATGCATCACTAATGGCTCATCTTACCTCAGTTAAATGCTGTTCTTATTTTAGAGGAGCGTAAAAGTTTTTTCTCCTGCATAGCTGGTTTACATATGTAGCTTGTCACAACCTGGTCCAGTCCCCATCTCTGAACAGACATCAGTCTGTTGTGATTTGATACACTCATCAAATCCTACATTCCTCTAAGTCCATGAGTCTGAGCAGTGACTGGTCACTCTTCCTAACTTTGGATCTCTCCCAAGGTGTAGACATTATGTCTGATGCCATCCTTCGTCAGTGGAATCCTGTAGTCCAGCCACCAGTGCCACATCTGCTCCCACCTTCCAACCCCTAGTTACTTGAACATGTTCTCCCTCAAAGTCTATGTGGCTGAAGGAGCACTGGTTTTCTAGTAACTGCTTTCAGGGACAATGTGGCAGTAAAACAAGGAAAACACAAGCCTAGCAAAGAAATGTCTTAACCACAAATATTTTTACTCTTAAACAAGCAGTAGAGTTACAGATCTATGGAAAACAAAAAATTCCTGTACTAAGCACAATCTCCTTCAGTGTGTCCTCACCATCCCTGGAAGTCCTGGGTTTGGTTCAAGTCCTCAGACCAAGCAGCTCTTCCTTTTTGCTTGACCTGGTCTTCTGCAAATGGTGTTGGAATAGCCTCCTGCTTAGATAAGCAGCCAACTTTTAAGCCCATCTCTGTCCCATTTCTGCCTATGTGCTGTTGTTGAGGAACTGCAGTCCCTTTCCCTAGACAGCCTTCTGTACAGAAAGACATTCAAAATCTAAAGCTCTGCTGGTGGAACATTGAATCACTCTTCCATACTGGAACAATGCTGATGGCCTTTAATTGCTTTGTCACGGCATCTCAGACATAGTCTGTGCACAAGGTGTCAAGCTGCTACTATAAAAATGGATGCTCTATCCACAATGAAGGTTACAATTATAAATGGCATTCACAAGACAAAATGGAATTCATAATTCGACGCAGACATATTCTCCAAACTATCACTGCCCTTTACTAATCATTTTACCCAAAGTATCATCTGGCCATGGCATTTAAAGTATCCAATCCCTAAAGCCTCATCAAAATATGGGTTGAATATTTTTCTTGAATATTTGCCATAACTTTGTCGTAGGATTCAAAGGTTAGATTTTCAGAGCAATATTGTCCCTACTTCAGTGCCTTGCATGCCCATCAAGATGTGCAAGTATAAAATGTTCCCTGGCCACTTTCTAACCCCAAGAGTATTTCTGGTATGCCTGTTATAACATGTGCTATTTGAGTGGAATGAGGCAGGAACATCATAAAAGAAGATGCCAGTGTCCGGAATGTGAGTGTTTCAAAGTGATCTTATATTTTTTCCCCTCTGTCTAAAGATGATATTTGTGATAAGCAAATCATGCTCCACACATTTCTTGAGGAGGACAATGCCATTCGAGTTGACTTTCCCCACCCCATCTTTCCCAGTGGTGCCTCTCCAAAGTTCTATGAGTCGCCCAACTCTTGCATTGAAGTCACCCATGAGGTTAAGTTTGTCTTCCATGGCTGTGGCAGTTAGGACTTCATCAAGAGCACAGTAAAACTGCTCCTTGTTGTCTTAATCATCGTCAAGTGTGGGAGTGTACTCACTGATGACCATGGCATACTGGTTGTTACTAAGCTTAAGACAGAATCATGTGATGTTCATTAATATCCAGAAGGAGTTCTAAAAGATGGCTAGCAATCTTGTTCTTGATGGCAAAACCAATCCATGAATGCATCTCTCTTCAGATGACTTTCCTTTGCAGAAGAAGGTATAGCTACATCCATCTTCTTTCAGGTGGCCTTCATCTGCCTGAGGGATCTCATTTAGGGCAGCAATATCAATGTCATATCTTGCAAGTTCTCTAGCTATTACTACACTTCTGTCACAGGGTCCGCGCCAGCCCTGTGTTCTCTCTGCTTCCAATGAAGGTCTTGACACCCTGTTTTGGTGCTTCACTCAAGTGTCCTTTATTTACAGTGCTTATATTTGTAGCATAAGTGAAACAAACAGTGCTCCCCGCAATTCCCAGACAGTTACCCTACTGTCTTGGCTGTTGGGTTTCCAGGCCCCTGAGGTCCCTCTCTAGCTGTGAGGAGACAGTATCGCTGCCTAGCCTCTCCCTTCTGACCACGAGTCAGGGGTTTTTATAGCCCTCCCAGCTTCCAGCCGCAGCTGTAGCCCTTTAGCTCAGCCTAGCTCTGCGAGGTAGCACTAATTAGGGCTTCCAGCGGGGCCTTCTTTCTGGCTACAGGCAGTCCCTGTCCCGGGCCTCCTGCCAGCAGACAGGGGTCAACTTGCAGAGGCAGGGCATTCTAGGTGTTTTTACCCCTGCCCTGCCACAAATTCTTTCATGACAGACTGCCTGGGAAATCCATGAGATTGAGAACATTCAAAGTGGCAGACTTCATTACTTTACTTCATATGTTCTGACCATAGGTAAAGTGATCCTGCTGGACATGGCCATCCATCCATCTTCTCTCGTTGAAGACATCCTTCTGCAATCCCAATGTGCTTTCAGACCATCTCAAGGCATCACCGGCATGATTTTTGTTGCACAACAGATCCAAGAGAAGTAAAAAGAAGACCACCAGCCATTGTTTGTGGCATGTATTGACTTAACTAAGGCCTTTGGTTCCATCAATCCTGAAGCACTATGGAATGTTCTGTCTAGGTTTGGCTATGCATTGAAGTTTATTCACATTCTCAGGCTACTTCATAATGGGATGACCACAACTGTCCTCTGTAATGGGTTGGAGATGGACCTGTTCACCATCCATATTGGTGTTAAGCAGGACTGTGTTACTACCCCATCCCTGACCATTTTGGCTAAATAAGCCAAAGAACACTCAATGAAGACACAGACGCACACAAACAAAAGATTACTTTTTATGTGTTTTGTTGCATCCTCATGTTGACAGACGATACAATGATCTCAAACACAAAACTGTGCCTGCCATTAGAAATATGCCACACATACATGGATTGCAAAGCTAGAAGGGACCACTGAGATCATTTAGTCTGATTTCCTGTCTAACACAAGCCATAAAAGTTCCCCAAAATAATTCCTTTTTAATTACAGCATATTTTAAAAAATCCAACCTCAATTTAAAAATAGCCAGTAATGAAGAATCCACCACAAACTTTGCTAAATTATTGTAATAGTTAATTACCCTCACTGCTAAACAATTACATTTTATTTCCAGTCTGAATTTATCTAGTTTCAGCATCCAGCCATTTCACTGTTATACCTTTCTCTGCTAGATTGAATAGCCCATTATTAAATATTTAGTCTGCATCTGGGGAACAATCAAGTCACCCTTTAACTTCCCCTTTGTAAAGCTAAATAGATAGGCTCAAAAAGTTCAATCACCATAAGTCATGATTTCACATCCTTTAATCATCCTCATAGCTCTTCGCTGACCCCTCTCCAATTATCAATAACCTTCTTGAACTGTCAACACCAAAACTGGACACAGTATTCCAGCAGCAGTGACACCAGTGGCAAATACCAAAGGAAAGCAATCGTTCCATTCCTACTTGAGATTTCCCTCTTTATGCATTCAAGGCTTACGTTAGCCTTTCTGGTTACAGTCTAACATGGAAAACCAAGGTTCAGCTGTTTATCCACTGTGATTGCTTCTAGAATCTTGCTTCTTGTAAATATGTCTTATGGGAAATGCATGTACATACGTGTATACAGTCATTATTTCAGAAAAGAGATGGGAGGAGACAAAGCCCAGGGGGCAGGAAATGAATTCCACATGATTGGCTGGGACAGATTCATAGAATTTATTGATAATCTTATCTAAGGCATGTGCGGAAATAAGGGGATAACATTGCATAAAGCAGAATAGGGATTTGGCCCTTTGTACTCTGCATCTTCTGCAGAACTGTGAGAAGATAAAGAAGAATTATCAGCCATTTTAATTATAAATGTTTCCCAAAGAAGAGCACCCATTAAATTGATTTTGCGTGTGACTTTTGAATAAAAAAAGCTATACTAAAAAGAACCAAGTTTTCATGCGTGGTAATTCCAGAACAATATAATAAACTTCCTATCAAGTTTGGTCAAATATAGATAAACAGCAGATTTACTTCGCAAATTTGACTCAAGTCACTACCACGATTCTCAGTACAGGAACTGGTTAGGCAACACAAACCAGACCGTAATATTCTGCTCTAAACAATGATAGAAATGTGAGTGGGAGGCGGGTGAGAAGTCAGTGAAACTCTGTGACATTTTAAAACATTTCTTATAGTGAAAACAAATTCTCGAACAAGAAACTTTAAGAAATATATTTACGTGATCAGAAGTGACTAAAACAGAAAACTCTAGATATTAGTTTAACATGAGAAAAGTCTTCAAAACTATTTCATTAAGAACTTTGCAGGCGAACGCCTGAAGAAGTACAGATTATGGGTTGCAAGCATGGATTCTGCAGATGATTGTCCTGCTTATCTAGCCTGTTGGAGTTCTTTGAAGATGTTGCTGCTAAGAGATAAGGGGAATTTAGTGGACATAATATACACAGATTTTCAAAAGTATTTTACAAGGTTGCACACCAGGGATTAATGGGAAAGGAAAAGAGTAATAGAATAAGGTGTAAAATCAGATACTGGATAAAAAACTAATTTGAGACTAAAGTTTAAAGTAGAGCTATCGATTGAAACTTTTTCAAGTTGGAAAGGGATTTGCAAGGGGTCAGTTTTAGGAGTGTGCATAAATTTAGAACTACACACTTTTCATGTGGTTTACAGTACCCTAACTGCCAAGGGTCTAAAGGATACTAAAGGTAGAAACAAAACAAATACAGTGATAAGAAAAAAATCACCAAACTTTGAAAGGGTGGAACCAGAGCCGAAGATAAGCAAATGAAGTTCAATTGAGAAAAAAAGTTCAATGACTTAAAAAGGAATCAGAAAGCAACATGAGAATATTCTAAATCATGCAGCACGCTCATTGGGAAAAGTTAACAGGGCAAAAGTAATTGAGACTATAAATAGATGCGGGCGAGGGGGAGAAAAGCAAACAAGATAATGCTACCACTACTGTACATTTTATTACCGGTGGAATAAATACAACATTACAGCGCTTATGCTTTGCTGTATAAGGTACTTGACAGTGTCCTTCTGGAGTTCTGTACATTGTCACTGTAGTCGCAGAACGATATCAGTAACCTGTAGGAGCTCATGCTTAAGACAACAATAATTACAGCAGGTCAGGAAAAATATGCAGGAAGGGAATTGCTTTTGTTCTTAGTGAAGAAATAAGGACTTTGAGGTTAATACTTGTTTTCAAAATGCAGGAAAGGATTGACAGAGATGGGGAGGTGAGAAGTACATTTTTACACCACCAAAGAGGTTAATAAACTAGGGAATTGTTGCCATATAGGCCTACGAGCGTTCAGCATCCCTCACAGTTATGTCAGGGAGCCAAGCAGTATATTTGGCTTTGAGCATATTCAACTTATATAGGAGGTGTCCTAAAAGAAATGGAAATATGTCTAGGGCATGATCTATACAAATATTTTTAAAAGCTGCTTAGGGTTGTTTTTGTGCTTGTTATTTCAGTCATCGGAGCCAGTTACAAATTAAGAGATAACTGAAACCACAAGAAATGAATACATTTTGCACATGCATAGGCTATTCTGACTGCAAAAAGCAAAACAAAATCATTGGTTTAAAAAAAAAAAGTGTTACACAGCTAACCATAGTATTGGCTTTATTGTTAAGTAAGCCAAAATGTTATGAGCTCTTGTATGTTAAGTTGGAAGCTTGACTCCTGTGTTGTCCAGATCATTAAATGTTAGGGTAACATTTGATGATGATTGGATGGTACTAATTATGCAAATAACTGTAAGCTGTAGAAAGAGGTAGACAAGTGGTCTATAAAATCTGTATACTTGTAAATCACTCCAGACCAGTATGAGCTGATGGGCCTAGACACTATACTGGGGACTATCATCTTTCTGAATCCTGCAGTTCTATTTTTAGTTAGAGCAATTTGATTTAATAAACCCAATAGATCCTGGGTATCTGATATCTCATTGATTATTAATAATCTAATCTGACCCCGTTATTACAGAACAATCTAAAAA
Source organism: Dermatemys mawii (assembly GCA_007922305.1). Classification (NCBI taxonomy): domain Eukaryota; kingdom Metazoa; phylum Chordata; order Testudines; family Dermatemydidae; genus Dermatemys; species Dermatemys mawii. The sequence goes on along the minus strand of ML677333.1, from coordinate 51,157,199 downwards.
CTAGGAACCTGAAAGCACGTAGGAAAAAGTAGACAGAACAAGTTAATGTTAAAAGGTACTACATGTAAAGAATTAGTCCCAGGGGAAGCCACTGAAGAAAAAAAAAGCGAGACTTTAAGAAACACCTAGGTTCTAGAGAAGAAAAGGGATTGAAGAGGCACAATGATAGAGGAGAATGGTGATATTAAGGCCTTGTGTACACTGGGGATTTTTGCTACTATATCCATAGTGTGCATGCAGTGTACCAAAGTAAACTATGACTTTTACTGGTTAAGCTTCCTCCAGTTAACTATGACAGTGTCTGAAAACCCAATTATAGATAAGATGAACACACACACCACAAGTTAGCTCAATTGGCTTGTAGCTGTTCTTAAATTTCTTGTGTTCCACAGCTTGTTTTTGTTTTTTTGTTTTTTTCCTTCTGCACTTGCCAACCATTTCCCTGTTTCCCTGGTTAGCTACTACCTGTGCAAAGAAACACTGTTTGAGTTCTTTGATTCCAGGAGGCACAAGTTCCTGGCACAAATAACTTTACTTGTAATGGGACATGCTGATGCCAAAAGTGCTAACTGCTGCAGAAAACCTGAAATAATTTTGCAAAAGTTAGGTTCTTTTCAAATTTTCCTTTGTACCCAGAACTTGCATTGTAATTGTCAAATCAAGAATGATTTTGGCTGCCACCTATTGTACTTTTTTAGTTTCTTCTGTGTCCTTTCAATGATCCAGAAGTATTGCAAATATGGTCATAATAGCATTTTATTTGCCAAGAAGTGTATGTGAAAATAGAATTTAGCCTATGCAACACATACAAAATCATCATTTTCTATCTTTACTTATATCTTACATTTATTGTATTCCTCTGACTTGGTATGTTTGAAATTCATTCAGCTCATACTTTGCTTCTATAACTAACATAAATATTGGCTTACACCTCAAATTGCAGAAATAAATGTTGTGGCATTCTACACAATGCATTCAGCTGCAATTTGTATAGAAATGGTTTATAGTCCAAAAAACAAATTTTAAGTCAAAATAAACTCTGTCATAAAGTGCTCAGAAATGTGACTCCATGAAGTTATCTTTTAGAACTACTTTTTATTTCTCCCAATGATTTCTATATCAAATTTGTTTAGGTAACACATGAAAGGTTTCTGCCTTTTAAATTGATGGTATAGAAACAACCTAGCATCTGAAAAGTCACCTTGTTCTTTCTGTTAATTACAGGATCATTTCCAGCAATAATGATGTTCCAATTAGCATTTAGCTGATGATATATATGTGACAAACAATAGAATCCAGCTCATTCATCTATAGATCTGTTGACTAATGTGAAAAGACATGACTTTTGGGCCACTGAGATTAAATTGTTGAGTAAAGGGGAGTCATTTTTATATCTGGTCACTTTTCTGTTCATAGCTATAGTTCACTATTATATCATCAGTAGAAATTGATGACATTATAATGACACATTATAATTTTAACTTTAACAGAGAATTTAGCACACTAGATTAGATAATTGTGCTGTCAAAAGTCTGGAATCCTGCAAACAACAGTGATCAATACACAATGCTTTAGAAGAAGGAAACAAATGAGGTGGGCCCTGCTCTGTAAAAGACAAATGTCAATATGTCTGCCCATAGTTTGTCACTTGATAAGATGCAAGTAGAGATGGTTAAAACACAAGATTTGTGGTTGATAGGATATGTTGCCTTTTTTGAAGTTTCGGAATGTTATGGGTCAGAAGGAATCCACTTTTTTCCCAAAATTTCCCATAAATTGGAAATTCTAAAGAAAAAGTGTTTCAGAAACATTAACTGTAACAAAGTTAACACACACCTCTCACAAGTGCCCCCTCTGGTTGGGTGTGTCTGCAATCTTTACACCAGTGCAACCCTGGTATGGCGTTGAATCCCCAGAACTTCCTTCCTGGAGACACCATCTTCCTACAGCCCTCCCAGGGCTCAGTCTCTACTCAATTCCTGCAGCCAACCAGGAGCTTCTTCATTGCTCCCCCAGTCTCTGCAAGCTATCTTTGGCTCACTCCTAGCAGCCATCCAGGAACCTCTCACTCCCCCATTCCCTGCCAGCAGACTTCTGTCCATAGTCCTGCTGCTTTTCCACTCAGGCACACAGTCCTTTCCTCTCCAGCTCCAAGCAGCAACTAACTACTGCTCTGTTCTCTAGTTCCTTTCATAGGGTCTTCCTGGCCCCTGACTGGTCATTCCAGCAGCCACTCTGGTTGGTTGTTTCCTCACAACCACGCTAGGCCCCTGGGAGGACCTCTCCACTGCTCCTTCCCTGGGATGGATGTGGCAGAACCCTGAGCCCTCTAACAGGGGTCCCTTGGGCCTAGTCCACCTCATCACACTAACACTTGCTGTTTTTGAAACAAAATCTGCTTTCTGGTTGCTGCCTAAGATTTATTCTTTTCAGTCTCACTCTTGCTATTAGCAGCAGTGGACAAGAATCAGTTTTAGTCAGCTGCTTGCAGGATCTGTGACTGAAATGCAGCCCTGCCACCTGGAACAAGGACTCCAAGGCTTCCAGACTCCCAAGCCAGCTAGCTTCCCAGGATATTTGATTTGTGAAGCCGTCTGCATGGCAGGACTGCTGATCTGGGGAGCCTGTCCCAAGACTTCCAAGCATCCGGACCTGCAGCCCCTGGCATGGCTGGCTGGCCCAGAACTATGAATCCTGGAAGACTGGGCTTCTCAGCACAGCAGGACTGCTTCAGAGCCATGAGCCCTGAGAATCTGGGCTCCTCAGCAGTCCAACAAGCTATCAGGTTTCCCATAGAACCCTGCCTCTGATTCACCAACAGTTCAAACACAACATGCTTTTGCACAGCATTTCAGATGCTACATGCTGGGATTTTTCCCAATGAAACGGTTTCCTCAGAAAATTTCTGACTTCCAACTACCTCTAGGTTTGAGTAGATAGAATCATAGAACTGGAAGGGACCTCGAGAGGTCATCTAGTGCAGTCCCCTGCACTTAAGGCAGGACTAAGTATTATCTAGACCATCCCTAACAAGTGTTTGTCCATCCTGCTCTTAAAAATCCTCAATGATGGGGATTCCACAACCTCCCTAGGCAATTTATTCCAGTGCTTAACCACTCTGACAGTTGGGATGTTTTTCCTAATGTTCAACCTAAAGTGCTCTTGCTGCATTTAAGCCCATTGCTTAGAGGTTAAGAAGAACAATTTTTCTCTCTCCTCCTTGTAACAATCTTTCATGTACTTGAAAACTGTTATCATGTCCCCTCTCAGTCTTCTCTTTTCCAGACTAAACAAACCCAGTTTCTTTTCAATCTTCCATCATAGGTCATGTTTTCTAGACCTTTAATCATTTTTATTGCTCTTCTCTGGACTTTCTCCAATTTGTCCACATCATTCCTGAAATCTGGCACCCAGAACTGGACACAATACTCCAGTTGATGCCTAATCAGTGTGGAGTAAACCAGAAGAATTACTTTTTGTATCTTGCTTACAATACTCTTGCTAATGCATCCCAGAATTATGTTTCCTTTTTTTGGCAACAGTGTTACACTGTTGACTCATATTTACTCTTTCCTAGGCAGTCATTTCCCATTTTGTATGTGTGCAACTGATTGTTTCCTCCTAACTGGAGTACTTTGCATTTGTCCTTATTGAATTTCATACTATTTACTTCGGACCATTTCTCTAGTTTGTCCAGATCATTTTGAATTTTAATCCTATCCTCCAAAGCTCTGGGATCAGAGTGGGAGTTGGGCTGGGTCAGGTTAGCAGGAGATCAGACTCAGGCAGAAAGAGCAAATCATGCACGGGAGGCAGTCCCAAGCAGGAGGAACCCAGTTGCATGAACAACTTCCTGTTACTGTGCTTGGATTAAATAAGAGCTGGGAACCAATCAGTATCCCCAGCATTCCACCTATCAGGTCCCAAGCTAGAGTCCTCTATCAGAGTTCAATTTCTATTCACTGAATGACAGGTTGGAACTGCTTAGCTCCTAAGAGCCCTGTGGACCAGCATTCAAGACCCATCGTCCTTGACACTTATTCTCCAAATTGCTGAGTACTCTCAATTCCTAAGGGATGGGTCCAGTCTTGCAGGAGTAGAAGGTAGAGAGGCCAGACTGTGCAATGGTAAGAAGAGAGCTACATGTGAAGACAGAGAGAGGGGCTACATGTGGGGACAGCCTGTCCCCATGCAGCTGGCATTCTCTACAGGGAACAGTTCTTACACATTCCTTCAAAAAAAACCTAAGAAAATTCCCCAGGAAAAAAACCATTAAGGCAGAATTAAAATTGAACAAAGATAATAGTAATCTTTTAATGGACTGCCTTAAAAGAATATTATAATTTTTTAAAAAAGTTACTTTAGAAATCCTGGAAATCCAAAGCTCAGTCTCCACTTAAAAATATGAAAGCAGAAAACATTGGAATGTATAGTTATCAGCAAAAATCTGTAATTTGGCCTCTATCACATATGAAAACAACCAAAAAATTACACAATCTGGCCCAGGTGGGACACACACGTTCACTTAATCCAGACTCCAAAACAACCAAACATTTTAATGAGCTCTCTTGATCTTACCTCTAAAAGGCTACATTTCATCCAAGCCATTTGCCCAGAAAGGAGACTTCTGTCTCTTGTTTTCAGGTGGTTTTGTATTGCATTTTCCCACCTTGCTATCCTATTCTCACTGCTCTCTGCCTAGGTCCTGGACAGTCTGTCAGGGGTCAATTCTACATGTAATTCAGCGGTTTTCAAACTGGGGGTCGAAACCCCCTAAGAGGTTGTGAGGCGATTCCGGGGGCGTTGCGAGCTGCCAACGCCTTCAGCAGCATTTAAGCAGCAGCTCCAAATGCAGGAGTGTGTGCACCGAAAAGCTGCCAAAGTGAACGCCTCCACTGCCGGCAGCATTTCAGCGGACACAGAGACGAACGCAGAGGGTCTGCCGAAATGACGCCGAAAGCGGAAGTGTTCAATTCAGCGGACATACCCCTGGGCCGCAACAGGACGCAGCAAAGCAAAAAGGGGTTGCTGAATAAAAAAGTTTGAGAACCACTGATCTAACTTAACTCTCCTAAAACTTGAGCCCTAAATAATGACATTTGCATGGTAAAAATAAAGGGAGTGCTGTGGGCCAGGAACACATTTAGGCCCCAGCCTGAAAAGACTTGTGTGTCACACCAGCATAGTTTTGACTTTAATTTGGACTAATCACATACTTGAAGTCTCAAGAGGATAACAGCCTTAGGATCAAAGACTGACATATATAAACTCAGTATACTGTAGAACACATTTACTATACTCCATGTGAAAACAGTACAAATACATCTGAAAGAGACATTGCAAGAGACCCACAAGCTATTGCTGCAGAATTATTGGAGCCCTTTTGAAAAAAGAAAACATCTTTAATAAAAACAGTATGACAAAAGCCTTCAACAAAAAAGATCATATCAGAAAAAGTGCTAGGTATAATTGCAGGTCAGTGGTGGTACTGATGATAAGGATTTGGGGGTACACTTAAATGTGCATCTCCAAACTCTCCTGTGTTTGGTGGGGATTTTGGTTTTAAGTGAAAACATCAAATTTTGTATTTCCCAGCTTTGTGCTCATGTTGCTCTTTAATCTGCTTTGTTTGTTAAATGGCAAAATTATTTTCTGGCATTTTTCAGAAAGGCTAGGGCTATGTCTTAATTTCATTTTAATGGACTTTCCCCTCCCCCTGCTTTTGGCCTGGTATATGTACTATTCTGCTCCCAGCCCTTTACAGAAAAGATTTCAGAAAAGATTTTTCACTTTGAGTGCAGAGTAATGCTTCCTGCGTTTACCAACAGAGACATTATCATTAGTGATCAAACAGTGAAGCTTCAAAAGCTATCAAGCCCCTACATGGGAAAAAAACAACATTTATGAAACTTGCCTCCTGCGTTTCAATTCTACCAGCGCCCACTCAAGGAATGATTCATCTTGGCAGAATGCTTTTTGAGGAATGTGAAATAACTGGCTGCAGGTGGTCCCCCAGATAACCTCTTCTTCAAAGGATGCAGATAAGACTGATAGTTTTTGTTAATGAAGAAGAAAAATCATTTTTCTTTTGGGAAGATAGAAATTCACACACACCATTCCCTTCAATTATGGACAACTGTCCTCCTGATTGAAGAAACCTGCTAGATTTCATTTTAACTGATGGAGAGGTTTTTTGTTGCAGAATCCTTTAGCTGCTCAGAAACTATTTAACATTTGTTTTGTTCTCCCAGGAATACAATCTTATCAAATAAATTCTATGGAGGATTCTCTCCCTGGTCAAAAATTGCTAGATGTATTCAGTACTAAGAGGAAGAACATTTAGGGACTGGTTTTCTCTGGAAATACAGTCAGTTTTCAGTAATATTCATTTTGAAGTAATGTTAAAAGTATGTTGGTTCAGGTGCAATAAAAATAATATTGCAGACAGTGGCTACAGAACTGGCTGTTTAAGTCCACCACCCTTGTAGGCTTTTTGGTACAGAATCTATCTAAATTTCTTTTCTTTTTAATTTCAGCACAATGATATTCATTCTTTTAAATGGAAAGTTCCGTTCCTTATTTTCTGACCTCCCGCATCAGTCCTGATGTGGTAGCAAAGGCAGAATATCAGCCTATCACTTCATAGTGTTCTAGCATCTCTTATGCAGCAGGTGGGGTCTGTTTCAAGTTAAGAGAAAAAAGTATTATGATTATTTTGTACAAAAATGAAAGCCAAAGATACTAGAGTTGGTATTTAATTCATTTTCAAGGAATGTTACAGGCTGAATGATGGAAAGAGATCTTCAAAAAGGCAGCTCAGAGCAAATTGGGGTGAGATGCATAAATCAGAACAATAAAATAATTAGCAAAAATTAAAGAGTAATAAAAGTGGTAAAAATACCAAATGAAACACAGATTTATTGCTATAATTTGTGTTTTAGGTAAAAACCAGAGCCCATAAATGGAGTTAATAGGCACTATAGATTAATCTAGCTTGGTGTGGAGTTGGAATAATTGGTGAGGACAAAAGGTGATGGGCTGATAACAGCAGACACTCAAGCCTTTGATCCTCTTCCTCAATCAAAAGTCAAAGACTTGAAATGTCTTCTTTAAAAGGTGTGTGCAAATATGCATACATGCTTCCTGCTTATTGTTCCCTATTCCTATACCTATTTGTCTCCTAGTTCCTGATCCCTGCACTCAGTGTTCCAGGTCCACACATGGCACTAGGAGTATGCAGTTACTCAGGACCTGCTGCTATATATCTGCCATTTGGATTGCTATTATGTTTTGTTGCTGACTTGACTGGTTCATGATTATTACACATTTTGCCTGACCACATACCTGCATGTCTTGCTTCAATTTCCTTGTGTTTTGGGATTGCTGTTTTGTGGCGCCTCAGAATGTAACATACAACATATCCTCAGACACAATACTTAAGGATTTAAGTACTGAAATAAGGAAATTCATTCTAGGCCTGAAGTTGGTCACAGGGGATAATTCTTCAGTTCTATTCTTTGGTTTTTTTTGTGAGATGTTGGTGGTTCATTATATATTAATATCTGTAATGACTTGTGGAGAGTCTTAGGTTGCCATTAAGTCTTCATCCACACTGCAAGTAAACCCATATTTCTCCAGCCAGATCATGATACTCTTTTCTGACCCAGTTACAACAAACAGATGACATATGGGTATATGCCAGCTTTTTCCAAACAGTCATATTGGTGTGTGCATACTACCATGCTGCCTAACCATTGTTGAGGACGTCTGGATAGCTATTCCATACTGCCTTAGAGTGCTCAAAGGATCTGAATACAGAGCAGCACCAGCAGCTAATGAAGAAATGCACTGTGGGATCTGAGACTGTCAGTAGAAGTTTCCATTGAGTTTCTCCACCTTCTGAAATAAAAAATTATCTCCAATTCATTCCAAGAACTTGATGGATAATCTGTCCATTATTTTCCCAACAGATGTCTGGGTAGCTAAAGTCCCCCTTCATCACCAAGTCCTGTCCTTTGGATGATTTCATTAGTTGTTTTTTTTAAAAAAGCCTCATCCACCTCTTCTTCCTGGCTAGGTAGTTTGTAGTAGATCACTACCATGACATAACCCTTGTTTTTTACCTCTTTTGTCCTTGCAAGTCCCATTTCCATCCTAACTTTGGTCCAAGTACATACATTTTTAATATACAAGGCAATACCTCCTCCTTTTTTTCCCGTCTGTCCTTCCTGAGTAATCTGTACCAATATTCCATTCACGCATATTATCCCACCAAGTCTGTAACGCCAATTATGTCATAGTCATGTTTATTAACTAGCATTTCAAGTTCTTCTTGCTAATTCCCCATACTTCTTGCATTAGTTTACAGACATTGAAGATACTGATTTGATTTCTCCCTATGTCCCCCCCCAACAGATTCCAATCCTTCTCCCAGGTCTCCATGTTTTGAACTTACCTGTGGACTTTTGTCACCTGCCTTGTTTTACCTAGTTTAAAACTCTCCTCACTAGGTTAGCCAATCTATATCCAAATATGCTCTTCCCCTTCCTCAGTAGGTGGACCCCATCTCTGCTTCACATTCCTTCTTTCCAGAACAACAACTTTTGATCAAGAAAAACAAAGCCATCCTGGCAACAGCATCCTCACAGCCAGACATTCATCTCCAGGATGCATCTGTCTCTATCTGGGCCCCTATCCTTGACCGGAAGGATTCCAGAGAACGCTATTTGCACCCCAACTCATTAACCCTTACTCCCAGAGCTCTGTAGTCACTTCTGATCTGCTCAGGGTCACACCGATTGGTGCCCACATGGATGAGTAGCATGGGGTAGTAATCAGAGGGCCAGATGATCCTCAACAATCCCTATGTAAGGTCTCGAATACAGGTCTCTGACACCCAGGATGCCACACAATACAAATATTAGTGTAAATTTTAATGAACTCATGAAAAACTTACAGTCACAGATCCTTGTAGATAAATCATGTCTCCATGATCTCCCAGGGTATGTCTGCACTGCAGATGGAACTGTGACCCCCTGCACAAGTAAACAGCCTTGTGCTGGGTTGAGCAAGCGTGCTAAAAATAGCAGTGTGGACATTAAGACTCTGGTGAAAGCTCAGGCTACCCATCCGAGCTCAGATCCAAAAGATTGTGTGGCACTGAATCCAATGCTGCCACCTAACCTACAATGTCCACAGTGCTATTTTTATATTTATTTATAATTCTTCCAAATACAACATATATACCAAAATACCAGATTCATCATAATACACAAAGTAAAGAAAAGAGGGTTAGGATAAAGGGAAGGGAGAGAAAGCAACATACTTATTTTCAGGGTCAACATTAATCGTAGCTGTCAACCCTAATTCCTCTAAAGTTTTTGGAAGTTCCCTTCTGTGGAATGCCAGTCATTCATTAGCTGCAAGTTCAGCCATATCACTAAGCCAGGCATCAAAGATTGGTGGGGGTCAACACACTGCTATTTTTAGCATGCTAGCTCTGGTCTGTTTACCCAGACTGGAAGGCTCATCCCCAGCTCCAGCGTAGACATGCCCACAAGTTTTTCAGAGCTCTTTATGTTTTACTGAATTATTTGTATAACCAGTACATATTTCCAGCATCTGAGTTGGACTGTGGGTAGAACTTGAAGAACCACAACCTTCTTCAAATTGGCAGAATGCAACCAATATCTACCCCCAACATATGTGGCCAAAATTAAGGATATTTTGTCACAAAATGAGTTGCATAATTATCTCATTATTGTGCATGGCTTCTCAACGAAGGGGTATTCTCAAAATAGAAGATTCAGTCTACATTTTTAAATTTGTGTACCTACATCCACATTTAAATACCTAAATCCAAGCGACCTGATTTTCAGAAGTGCTGAGCTCCCAGAACTCTCACTGAAATCAGAGAGGAAAAAAATAAATCCACTTTTACCCAAGTGCCTAAAAGCGAGTTTAGATGCCAGTCTGAAAAAACTGGCCACACACATTCATATTTAAGGTGAGGTTTATTTTTTCAAATTAAAAAATGTTTTGATACGGTTCTAAAATTGTCCTGCTCTGTCATGTATATCACCATGTTGGACTAATAGAAAACATTTTATAATTCATTTAAATTTAAAACAAAGAGGGAAAAGCACCTATGCTACATGCCTTTGAGCTCATTTTGAAAAATGCAAGACCATAAAACATAAATACAGCAACACCAGCTGCTTCCTTAAAACCAGAATTATATCAAACAGATTTCTAATTAAGCAATATTCTGACAATATCCTTCCCAGTCATCGTGTCTCTTCTTCCCCAAAAGCTTGTGTAAAAAAGTGAGCTTATGGTGTACCCTGAAACTCAATAGCTCTTGGTTGTTTTGGAACAAGAAAAGAGAGTGAATTTGAGAAGTTGAAAGTCCAAGCAAATTGCACTATCTTATATCAAGGAGCATCCAGTTTAAGTGATTCCACTGCCCCTGACTTCATAAATATGGCCTAGAGAGACAGATAGCCTCTCAAATAGGTGGGCCCTGATCAACTTAGTTTTGTAGGTTAGTGTTACCAACTTAAACTCCACCAAGATCAGAGCACTGGTGACGTACTCCTGGAGAGATATACTGCTTACCAAGTAGGCTACCCCATTCTGCACCAGCTTTTTGACCAAAGCAGCCTCATATTGGGAGTCACCCATACATCCTTTTGGAGCACTGCAATCTGTAGCATCCCAGACACATGATGTTGCTTGGGTAACTAGATGTCCCGATTTTATAGGGACACTCCCAATTGTTGGGTCTTTTTCTCACATAGATACCTATTATCCCCCACCTCCTGTACCAATTTTTGACACTTGCTATCTGGTCAGCTTAGATGTTTCACTTAAGAACATTTAGGGTTTTTTGTAAATTCCCAATTAGCATCACTCAAATGTTTCGGTCCGTTTTCCCCAAAGTTAAATGCAAATGGCTGTGGCTGTAAAATTTCACACTGTTTTTTGGTTGCTAAGTTGAATGTTTTATTTAAAACTTGATTAGGAGCTACTGCTGAGATGCCAATCAGAAAGGTAATATACCAGGAGGACACACACAACAACCATGAAAACAAAAATGAATACCTACTTTCTTTAATACCATTAGTTGGCTGTAAAACCATTTCTTAGATTTTTTCCACTTCATTCCTGAGTGCTCGTATCATGAGTATTCAGATATGCTACTTTATGACACCAACCCACAATTTTCTTTTTAAGCTTGCTGCTTCTACAGGTACAGTCTACAAATACATTTTAAAATGCTATGGTGGAATAGAATAATGTATAATTGTATTAATAAATATTCTTCAGTGAATGCTTAAGGAAAAGTACTGTTATATAAGCACAGTTATAGGACTTTGATTTCCCCTTCTTTTTTGAAAATAACTTTAATTGCTTTTAGAGAATGGGATCTCTATCTATAATATTCGGGTTTTATGCAGCCATCACTACTGATGTATCTCAGCATAGTTCCAGAAGAGAATTAAAGCAACATGCCTAGTATCTATCATCTGTGGGGTTTTTTTTTCTCTATTTCCCTCTCCATGGGAAATTTGGGGGAGGGGGTGTTTAATCATTAAAAAAATAATATATGTACATTGTGTGATAGCCACACACATTATTATACATGTGAATTACACTGAAAGAGGGAAACAAACTGGAGCCCAGGTGGTGGAAATTTGGGGGTGAAGCTGATCAACTATATCCTGAAATAAGTGTAATTCTTATGATATCCCCCTGTGGGAGACACAAAAAATACCAATCTTTGCTTCCATCGTAGCATCAATAAAATCTTGAACAAAAGATTTGTTTTGAGTCATGGCTAGCTTTGTTCATACTGTGAGCTGCGTTGTTCAGTTAATGAAGTGCTGGATCAGGACTCAGGATAGGAGACCTGGGTTCTGTACTTGGCCCTCCCACTGGTCTGCTGTGAGACCTTGGGCAAATCACTTCTCCTTTTAGGCCTCCATTTCCCCTTGTGCACTTCATATGCTTTGTCTATTATGATTATAAGCTCTTTGGGGCAGGAACCATCTCTTACTAAATTTTGTACAATAGATAGCACAATGAAGCCACATATCCCGTTGGGAACTGTAGGTGTTACAATAATACAAATGCTAAATAATAATTACTGGCTGTATCCATTCTGTGGCTGATTAGAGCTCCTCTTATTATGAGGAAATTGATCATTTTCAGAGGAGGGGAAAAAATTACTTGGATTTGACTCAAACTGTCTACTACCATGAAAGCAAAACAATGTTGTATGAGGACAAATGCTAAGTTGTCTCTATTTCTACTGCAGCCAGCTGTGCTCTCTGAAATACTGAAGGTACTGGAAAAGTTTCATACCATAAACTGAAAGGTATTCAGTGCCTTCTGTGAGGTGCTGAGTGTTCTCAAGTGCATTTGACTAAAAAATCATTTACTACAATGGGAGCTAAAAGAATTCAGCACCTTATAGGAAGCCATTCAGCATCTTGGAGAACTGGACTAGAAGATTGTGAAGTGTTTATGGCCAAGGACCATGCATGACACTTTGTAAAGCAACATACACAGTAAGTTTACAGCACTTCCATAAATATGAATCATACTGAATAGTGAAATTAATTTAATCTGAAAACTTCATATTCTTGGTCCAGGTTTGAAAAGTTTGGAAAGTTTGAAGAAAATTGGTATGGCCATTTGTGAGGCATAAGGTAATGAAAATTTAACATTTCTGTCTTTTTGCAAAAAGTTAACCTTTGCTGATCACTCATAACTCAAAAAGGGCTGGTTTTGATTTCAGGCTAGACAAATCCAGTTTGTCTACAACAGCTAGGATGACCTTTCTTGCTCCCTCTCATTTAAAGAAAATATTGATTTGTTCAGCAGTGAAAATAGAACAGACATCTACTGCATATTATGCAAAGAGTAAAGGACACAGAATGATGATGTCTGCATACAAAACACAGGAAGCACGTAAAAAAGTACAGGTTCAAAAGAATAGTAAAGACAACATAATGGTGACATATTTCAGTTTAATTAGGGAGTGATCATAAGGTGGAAGAGAAACTTTCAAGAGCTCTCAATTAGTAACTGTAATGGCTGGGGTGTAGGCAGGTGGGCCAATAGGGCCCACTGGGCTGGGTTGAAGGCAAGAGTCAAGATGAGTCAGGAGACAGGTACCAAAGTCAAACCAGACTGGGGCCGAAGGCAGGAATCAGATGCAAGATATGGCAAAAGATGAGGTCTGCAGTAGTAGCAAGCCAGAATCTACATTGTGGCTCAGACAGCTCCGTGAGGCAATTCACTGGTTTAAATATTTGGGGTGGAGGGTTCTGTCATTCTGGTCTGTTCAGAGTGCCTAACCCTCTAGCAATCGTTGGATGCTGCTTTATCAGGTCCATTGGTGTTATGAAGGCATCAATCACCCAAGGTGCCATGACCTTGCATTCTAGACTTGTGAATCCTTACTGTGGCATGCTGTTATCCCATTAACATTTAAGTCAATAGACAGGATTGGTTCCCAGCAAAATGTTTCTAAGTTGTCCTAATCAGGATTGCTATTAAGCAGAATCTATTGTATTATTATGATTTCTTATACAGATGAAGAGTCATGAAGAAATCTTGTGCCTGGCCTTCTTAATGATATTCTTTTTCTAATGAGACTACATTGAGAACATGAAGTAATCCAAGCTTTGAAAGCTGGCCGGTTTGTCAAATTTCCAATATTTCATAACATTTCTTTTGGCTGCCAATAAAGCCAGATGTATAAATTTCCTGAAGCATGTGTTGTGTGCAAGCTCATTTATATCTTGAAACAGGCACGAGACAAGAAGGAATGATGGTAGAACTCAGTATCCCACTGACAGCATGGGCAACAACATTCAATTCGAGTCCAGTTCTGCTTCCATTAAAGTTATTGAGAATTTGGGTGTTGGGTTTAATAGGCACAGATGAGGCCATATCACAGCTTCTGAAGAGAAGGAGCATTTTATATTTTGAACATTTGGATGACAACTTAGAGTGAAATGAGGTGGTTTTCATTGGATTATAATATATGCAGATAATAGTTTATTACATTGTCCCCCACACAGATACACACATCATTCAATAGCTGAAACAAGTCTTCTCATTTCCTGCCTAAATTGTTTACTGTATATGAGCGCATTACAATTTAGGTCAGGTTCAGTTCAATTATGCAAGTCTCTTTTTTCCTAGGTGCTATTTTGATCTGGCAGCTAAGCTTAACCCCTATCCTCTCCTCCACCTGCACCCACTTTTGCTACGTATGAAACTATAGAAAAGACTTTTCAAACTCAGTCATATTAGAATTACATTCAGAGTTACAGCTAATGTTTTGTCAAATATGGTGACCAAAATGTGTCAACCACAAATGAAATGTGTCACAATTGGTCATAAAGGGGTAGACACTTTGCAGAAAAACTAACATTTCCCTGTAAATTATTTGATCTTTGCACCTCATTTTACATATTTGCTGTTAAGATGCCAGGATGAAACTTGGGGGCCACCCAGAGTCTTCTTTTTTGTTTGTTTGTTTTTATTAGAAGAATTGCCCATCACTCAACCCCATATTTATACCCTCTCCCACACAGCCCCTTGTCACCATGATCTTGCTTCACTCAGGACAAACAGAATATACTTCAGAGTCTCTTAATGCTAGTGCCCTGAGTTTCTCCTAAATCTACCAAGGCAATCTCAGCATTCAGATAGGAATTGTTCCCATACCTTTCAAGTCAGTCACCTGCAGTTAAAGTGGCCTTGCATTTAGGACCCTCTCTCAGCTCCCCACTACTCCTCTCCCCTCTCCCGACTGCTGATATTTCTGCACAATAAAACTTTCATAATTTCACTCTCCCCTTGTGCTGTAGCTCTGGAGAAGAGCAGAGATTAGCTAGGTTCCCCTGAACTCTGGCTCCAAGGGATAGTGAGACATTAGTGATTACTTTCATTTTGAAAACCTGTTGTGTGAAGTAGGGCCGGTTTTACCTGCCGCAGATGTGCTGCCAAATCCACAGGAGGGGCCGCCTTGTCAGCAGCCGGAATACCGCCCCCTTGTCATTGGCCGTCCCAGGCACGTGCTTGCTGTGCTGATGCTTGGAGACATCCCCAGTGTGCGGAGTACAACAGTGAGGGATATAGGCAGATTCAAAGCGGGGAAGAAGTCAAAAAGAAGAGGCAGTAGAGGGGGCTAGTTACCTTCAACCTTCTCTCATCTTTCTAGCGCTTCTGGAACGCCCTAGTTCATTATAAAATCATGACTAGTGTTATAAAATAATGATTGGTATGGAGAAAGTAAATAAGGAAATGTTATTTACTCTTTCTCATAACACAAGAACTAAGAGTCACCAAATGAACTTAATAGGCAGCAGGTTTAAAACAAACAAAAGGAAGTATTTTTTCACACAATGCAGTCAACCTGTGGAACTCCTTGCCAGATGACATTGTGAAGGCCAAAACTATAACAGGATTAAAAAAAGAACTAGATAAGTTCATTGAGGGTAAGTCCATCAATGGCTATTAGCCAGGATGGGCAGCGATGGTGTCCCTAGCCTCCATTTGCCAGGAGCTGGGAATGGACAACAAAGGATGGATCACTTGATGATAATCTGTTCTGTTCATTCCTTCTGGGACACGTGGCATTAGTCACTGCTGGAAGACAGGATATTGAGCTAGATGAACCTTCGATCTAACCCACTAAGATCGTGCTTATGTTCTTATGTGAATTCAGTACCTTCAGTACTCTGCTTTGCCTGAAATACATGGCCAGAGCAAGGAACCAAGCCCTCAGCAAGGGAGAGCTCTGCATAACACTTACACACCTATTTAGCTCTCAGTTCAGACCCACTGTTCCAGATGGAGTGGAAAATGCTTATGAGGCGAGTAACTGGGGAAGAAAAGTACGGGCAATAAATGGCTCTTCCATAGAGTTGCCAGAGTGAGGTGGGTGAGGAAAGGGAGATCTGGGCAGGACTGGAAGTGGGAGTCAGAGTAGAAAACCAAATCCAAATTCTCCAGAATAGAAAGTCTCCTTCAGTTCTATGGCTGAAATTTAGGCCCTTTGAATTCCCTCCTGGAAAAGACTCAGCACATTTATTTTTTTACCAGTGCTTCCATCCCTTGCTGGCCAAGGGACTGAGACCAGACCCAAATAGCAAAACCCAGATCTGATAAGCTGAATCCCCTTTGACTATCAAACTTAGGGGCCAGTCCTGAACCACTCTTGTCAATGAGTGATTTGCTATTGACTTTGCTGTGAGCAGGATCTCACATTTACTTTGTACGGAACCCCTCCTTCTGCACTCACTCTGTCACACATAATCTGTCCACTCATCCCCAATTATCTTCTCCACACTATCTTTTCATCCTGCTTTTTCCTGCCTGGATCCCATCCTCTCACACTGGTTCTCACTTCCATCTCTGCCTCCTCGCTCCCACTTATATATGGATGCTGCCCACCTCCAAGGATACCAATCTACCGCTACTACCTAAAATACTTATAGAGCATCTACCTGAGCACATAATCTATTAGAGTATTTTTCCTCACAACATCCCTGTTAGTATCATCTCCTGCATGAGTGCCCTAATCACTGAGCTATCGGATATTCTAATGTGGGCCTCCCTCAGTCTCTCCTGTTGAACTCGTTCTACTTTGTATTAAATAATTAAATATTAATTGGTCCAGAGGTAGAGCGAGAATGATTCTTCACCCCACAGGTTAGAGACACCCCCACTAAAGAGTTGGGGGATCCCTGTTCAAATCTCATCTCCTCATCAGACAGAAGGTGGAATTGAGCTGGGGTCTCGCACAGCCTAGGTAAGTACCCTAACCATTAGACTAAAGGTTATAATGGGGAGGTTGCTGCAAGTCCCTCTCTTGGGTGTTTTGCATGGCTAGGCATGTTCAGACCACACCTACTGGATCAGACCTGCAGGCTAGATAGGTAGGGCAACATCTATCTCCAGCTGGTTTGAGGATCACACTGGGGCTTAGGGATATGGTAAGCATCTGGATGCCTGCCAGAGACAGCAATGCACATGCCCAGAGGCAGAAATTTAGATGCCAACAGATTTTCTTCTGCAAAAAGGTGGGCATCATCTGAGAGGAGGGGTTGTGGATTACACTGGTCTACAATTTTTTAGAAGTCATCTGCTTCAGAGATAAAATGTGATATTTATTATGTATTTTGATGCGCTGAATTCAAATATGATAATTAAAACAACACATTGGCTACTGTTTCTAAGATATTTAAGTTTTTACATTTTATGTCTATGTATATTGTGTAGATAGTAGAGTTTTAATCATAAATTGTAAACCTAGGTCTTTTCATGTGTTTAGGGTTGCTTTACATGATAATATTTCACCTGTCCTGTTTATGTAACACTTTAAAAATCAGCAAAAGGGTTATAGAAATAAAATGTATTATGAAACAAAAGGCAAAAAACTATTATGTACATAGTTTAGTCCTATTCAGTGTCTACTCGGCGCTTCTTGGCTTGTCTCTTGTATTCATTAAATGGAGCATCTCTTGTCACTGTCCAGCAATAGTCTGCAAGCATTGATGGGCCCCATTTGCCCTGACAGCGTTTCTCCATTGTTGCAATGTCCTGGTGAAATCACTTGCCGTGCTCGTCGCTCGCTGCTCCACAGTTCGGTGGAAAAAAATCTAGATGAGAGTGCAAAAAATGTATCTTTAGTGACATGTTGCAACCAAGGCTTTTGTATGCCTTGAGGAGGTTTTCCACCAACAACCTGTAGTTGTCTGTCTTGTTGTTTCTGAGAAAATGTATTGCCACTGACTGGAAGGCTTTCCGTGCCGTCTTTTCCTTGCCACGCTGTGCATGGTCAAATGCATCATCTCGAAGAAGTTCACGAATCTGAGGACCAACAAAGACACCTTCCTTTATCTTAGCTTCACTTAACCTTGGAAATTTTCCACGGAGGTACTTGAAAGCTGCTTGTGTTTTGTCAATGGCCTTGACAAAGTTCTTCATCAGACCCAGCTTGATGTGTAAGGGTGGTAACAAAATCTTCCTTGATTCAACAAGTGGTGGATGCCGAACACTTTTCCTCACAGGCTCCAATGACTATCGGAGTGGCCAATCTTTCTTGATGTAGTGGAAATCTCTTGCACGACTATCCCATTCGCAGAGAAAACAGCAGTACTTTGTGTATCCAGTCTGCAGACCAAGCAAGAGAGCAAAAACCTTCAAATCGCCACAAAGCTGCCACTGATGTTGGTCATAGTTTATGCATCTCAAAAGTTGTTTCATGTTGTCCTAGGTTTCCTTCATATGGACGGCATGACCAACTGGAATTGATGGCAAAACATTGCCATTATGCAGCAAAACAGCTTTAAGACTCGTCTTCGATGAATCAATGAAGAGTCTCCACTCATCTGGATCGTGAACGATGTTGAGGGCTGCCATCACACCATCGATGTTGTTGCAGGCTACAAGATCACCTTCCATGAAGAAGAATGGGACAAGATCCTTTTGACGGTCACGGAAGATGGAAACCCTAACATCACCTGCCAGGAGATTCCACTGCTGTAGTCTGGAGCCCAACAGCTCTGCCTTACTCTTGGGTAGTTCCAAATCCCTGACAAGGTCATTCAGTTCAGCTTGTGTTATGAGGTGTGGTTCAGAGCAGGAGAATGGGAGAAAATGTGGGTCCTTTGACACTGATGGTTCAGGACCAGAAGTTTCATCCTCTTCCTCTTCCTCGTCTGACTCAAGTGAGAATGATTCTGGTGCATCAGGAACCGGCAGTCCTTCTCCGTGGGGTATTGGGCGTATAGCTGATGGAATGTTTGGATAATGCACAATCCACTTTTTCTTCTTTGACACACCTTTCCCAACTGGAGGCACCATGCGGAAGTAACAATTGCTGGTATGATCTGTTGGCTCTCTCCAAATCATTGGCATTGCAAAAGGCATAGATTTCCTTTTCCTGTTCAACCACTGGCGAAGATTTGTTGCACAAGTGTTGCAGCATATGTGTGGGGCCCACCTCTTGTCCTGATCTCCAGTTTTGCAGCCAAAATAAAGGTGATAGGCTTTCTTAACCACAGTGGTTATACTGCGCTTTTGTGATGCAAAAGTCACTTCACCACAAACATAGCAGAAGTTATCTGCACTGTTCACACAAGTACGAGGCATCTCTGCTCACTTTGGCTAAACAGAAATGTGTCCCTTTGCAAAATCAAACACTGACAAATAAGAGAGCACGACACTGTATGATTTCTAGAGCTGATATAGGGCAATTTGTTCAGCAGAGTGATGAAGTTTCGTTATGATTGCATCATCCATGACTTCTAGGAATAACATGATGCAATTCATATAATGTATGATGCAATACCAGCTTCAGATTGCATCATTCATTGTTTTGCCTAAAAAGCAAGTACTGTCCAAACCCAGTCATAGATTTATTCATAGATCCAGTCAAAAATGTATTTTAGTCATTTCTGGTTTAAATTGAGATCCCTTCCCTTTATAACTCACTTATCCTCCGCCATTCCCATGTCAAGGGTCGTATATACTGACCCAATAGCATATCCTGAAAACTAGAGCCAATCAACAATTTTAAGCATCATTTTCATTCTCAGTGACCCAGAATTAGTAAAGTTTGACTACCTTTATTTCAGAAGCATTTTGCTGTAGAGTAGTGTTATAGTAACTCCAGCAAGGGTTTAGGCATCTAAGTAGCTTGCAAGAAGTCACTCAGGAAGTCTGTGGCAGAACAGACACCCGAACTATATCCACTGAAACCTACATCTACTGAATCTACTTTCTCTCCGCTTCCTCTTTATTACTTAAGCTGGGTTGGACCAACTGCCTCCCTTTTCTCCACACAGACCTGGTAGTTAGCATACTTGTGGCAGTGACAGCACAGCATACATTCGTGCATGCCTAAAATGTGTCACTCCTGATGTAGGAGAGTTATTAAGCAAGGGAAGGAGTTTCTTTGGTTTGAAAGGTGTCATTATTTTATATTAGCTTGCTATTGTACTTGAGGTTTTGATTGTTGGTTGCTGAGGTTCTGTAATTTGCATAAATAAAGTTTCTTTAATGTTTGCAGTTGTTTGATGTAAAATAATAATAGTCAAAGGGCATGGATTTGCTGAAAGCTATATGTGCTTTCGGAGAATATTGCAGCGAAATTGCTATATTGATACCTTAGCATCTGCTGCCTTGAAAAATATTTTAAAGATACACATTTTAAATAAAGTTATATGTTATCACAATTACTATTTTTCTTTCTTTACTTTATTGTCTTCTACAAATAAATGTTTTCTTCTGATTTTTAGATATCATCTCTTCAGTCTATATGCAGGAAGAATCCCATTGATGCATTAGAGACTAGAAGGATCTCCCTACCTACTGCTTCCCAAATCCTGGTCTAGCAGCATCATGCACTGGAATAATCATGCCAAGATATCACTGTGAAGCAAGGGAAAATCATTATATGGATATACACAACCACCACAGTCATTTTGAATCCCTGATAAGATTTAAACTGAAAGTACTGACAAGAGAAATTTTCTGCAATAAGATATAACATTTAAGGCACAACTGAAATCTGGTATATTTTGTTAACTTTGTTCAATTTACTGCTATTGATGATACTGTATGTCCCTTTTACAAATTCCGTTTGTACTTTTAAGGATCCTGTGCCACCGTACTTGTTACTGTTGTTTGTGATGGAGTGTGTAAGATTTACAGGACAGAATATTTATACTGACTCATTGTTGGTATGAAGAGCAGAGTGCCAAAAGAAAAGAGGACTGATGAATGTATGGTGTATAAGAGAGACAGAAAGAAAGGGAAAACACTAGTGACTGCCTGAAAAGAGAAGATGGATGATCCTGCACAAACTATTATTTTGTATTTTGTGATAGTACCAGTACAGACTTGAATATTCAGCTATGTTCCTAAAGCAAATCCATCCAACTCCAGATTTATAAAACTTACCTTGTCTATATAACGATAGTATATTAGTGCCCTAAAATCATTACTTATACAGTGTCATCAAGGTATATGCACCTTTACAGTCAAATATAAGACACAGTCTCCATCCTGAATAGTTTACAAGTGATGGCTCCAATCCCATAATCTGATGAACGTAAATGAACCCTGCCTCTATGTGGAAACCTATTAACTTCAGTACAAGTCCACGTGGAAATAAGGTTCTGCACACTAGATTTCACATGAGGGAGAGAGTTTGAGGGATACAGCAATAGCATCATGAGGCTGCTTCTATTAGTAACGCACGTATCTTAACAATTTCATAATGGGGTAATGCTTTTTTACTGAATTAAGACTAGGACTCACAGGTTTCATGGAAAAAGTGTATTTTAATGGGAGATTAAAGCAGGAAGAAAGTGAAGACAGGGAGAGACTGGGTCAGGCAGAGGGTTTTAAGCACAGCAGGTCAGTTAGAAGAAGGCACAGGGGTGGGAATGAGAGAAGGAAACAAAGAAATGGTTGGCTTGAGTGAAACAAAGAAAGCAAGAGGAAGTAGAACGACATCAGAACATGGAAGCTGATAAAAGCTACGTTCTAAAGTCAAGAATGAAGAATATAAATAAGCATTTATAGAGTCCCGTGTCTCTCTAACTTGCTAAATCTATGTTAAATGCACAGCTCTTGCAAATGGTCCCAAGAAGACATGGGGATCCATCTTGACAATGCTTAAAGGTGACGTCTCCTGCTACAGTCAGAACAATCAACAACCATTTGCTTCTGGAAAGAGTGGTCATCTGTAAGACTGAAGATACTGATACCATAGGAAGGAAACAAATATCTACAGGATAATACTTCACAGAAAATATTGCAGAGGAGCCTGTTTCCCTTTTAACTATATGCTATGTGTGAACATATCCAAAAATTCACCTGATGGCATCTCCCATACTCACTATCTGAACATCAGTAGGAACAGTTATTTGATTCTAAGAAAGAGTTTTATAACTTTAAATTTCATCAGTATTTTCATACATTAAATTTATTACGTATCAAAATGTTGAATATATTGAAAATGTTGCCAGTTGCAGCTCAAGACAAGAGGCCAGGGTTCTGAAGAAGATACTTCCCAACACAGCTGTTCCATCTGACCCCTTATTTGCAACGAAGATTAAAAAGGAAATATATTTGAGAATCCTCATGCACATAGATAATGCACAAGTTCTGTTGCATAAGTAGCTTACTTGTGACTAAGCCCTCATGTACTAATGTTTGGTCACTTTCCAAGAGCCCTAGGCTTGTTATGATACTCCAGGTCTATACTGCACGAGTATAGCATATCCTCTGGAAGTCCAAGTTGACCCAAACGTAAGGGAAGCTGCTGCATGACTTCAGCAAGACCACAGATGTATTCATAATTATAGGTTAAATGCTATCTGAACTGTCTAATGGACACACTGATGTTGGTTGTACAGCTAGATTAGAAAATATTTATTTCAAGTTTACAAATGCTTGTTTAATCAGAACCCAAAATCACTACCTGAAATTTGGCTCAGCTCTGTTCACTCTTTGATGACCATACAGCAGCTGGGGATCAGTGTCAATAAATCATTTTGCTGTGTTAAATTTGCTTTAATAAGGAAGAGGAAGTGATTATTGCACCATTCCATGTGATGTGCCATTTTGTACCTGTTTCTTCTTGTTCAGATCATTCATCCCACAGTAATTAGTGTCAGTGGTTAAAAGAACAGATGAGAAAACTGAACTATTTGTAACTATGGCCTACCAAATGCAGTCTCCTATCATAAATTGTTCCGTTTATTTTCATCTCTTAGAGTTCTTCTTTAGTCTCTGATTATTCAAGATGACACAAGCTCCCACAGTGGTCTCACATACATGCTGACTAGGAAAGGTGACATGGGTTTAGCCCTAGTGCTGAGAACAAGTAGCTGCTTATCTTAACACTTAAAACTCCACTGTATAATGGGTGTCATTTGCTAGAGGGCAGTTCACCAAAGCCAACTTTTCATAAGTCCATATGCTCCATTATGTCTTCCACTTTTTGTCCCCTACCCCAGACTTAGCAGGATATAATTGTTGGAATCTCCCATTGTGGTCGATGTCTGAGAGTCATTTTGTTTCAATGCATCTTCTTATGTGAATGTAAACTGATGAGGGATCTGCAGATGCATCCACACATCAGCAGCCATGGCTGCATGTTTTTGCCACAGCCTGCTTTCTTTGCTTACACTTCTTGTTGGCTATTTCTGTTCTGCTATTCTTGGTGATGTTAACCACAGACCAACAAGTCTGCCAACATCCTGATCTGTCAGCAGCAGCAGCAGCTTCTCTTATGTTCGGGTCAACTTGGCAAGCATTTAGGTGACCTTTAAGAGTGTTTATATCATTTTCATTGGCCTCCCTGCATATGTGCTCCCGTTTTCAACTGTCCATCAAATACGGCTTTGGGGATCACATATCATCCATACATACAAGGTGACCTGCCCAGCAAAGTTGAACCTGCATAATTAGGTATTCAACGCTAGTCATGCAGCACTGATCCAGGACTTCAGTGTGGGATATCCTGTCTGACCATTTGATGTTACAGATGAGATACAGATAGTGTATGTGAAAATGCTCCAGTTGCTTTAAGTGCCTGCTATAGAGAGTGTCGTGTTCCACAGCTGTAAGGAAGAGTGCTTAACACAACTGCACAATAGACACTAATCTTGGTGAGAAGCAAAATGACTCTCACATTCCACAAGCTTTGACAGAGTAGACAATAGGCAGAACTAGTTTTAGAAATGTACTGCATGATTTCATCAAACATGGCATTATTAGATAAAGTGCTGTCAAGACAGCAACATTTTTCTGCACTGCACTGCATTAAGCAGTGTGTCATCAACTGTGATTTCAGGGGCAGAATTCACTTTTCCTGAAGAAAGCGGTAAACCACCTTGGTTTTCTTGAGGCTGATAGAGAGTTCAAATCAAGACAACCAGTCAACTAGATGCTGCATGTCTTAGATGGTATGTGCCTCAAGTGCACATCAGAGAAGAATTCCCTGATGAGCAAGTTGATTACTTGAGTGAAAGTATGAAGATACTGGAGACTGAAGATGCTGCCATCTGTGCAGAATTGCATGTAAATACCACTGTTGCAGTCTTTGAAGGAATCTAACAACATTACACCAAAGAGAATGGTAAATAGTGTCAGTGCAATCACACTCCCCTGCTTAACACCATTTGTGACAGAGAATGATGAAGCACAATTTTCTCTAGCCAGCATGATGTCATGGAATAAGCATACAGCGGGGATGAATTTGTGTGGTCACCCAACTTTGTGCAAGATTTGCCAAAGACCCTTATGACTAGTAGTGTTGAAGGCCTTTGTCAGGTCTGCAAACACTATGTCGAGGTCATGGTTTTGTTCCTAACACTTTTCCTATATTTGGCAACCCGCAACAATCATATCCACTCTTCTGTGTCCCATGCAAAAGCCACACTAATTCTCTGAGATGTTGCTGTCAGTAACGGTGGAGAATCTATTGAGCAAGACATGCCAAAATCTTCTTGGAATGGAAAGAAGCAAGATATCACAATGATTGTAGGAGACTACTCTGTCACCTTTGCATTTGTATATATGGATAACTGAGGCCTCCTTGAAATCTTAAAGCATGATCTCCTGCTCCCAGATGATGTTGATCACTGCATGAGCATTCAAGACATGTAATAACCACCATATTTACAGACTTCTGGGGTATTCCATGTAGGCCAGGTTGTGTAAGAATTTCAAACATTATATGTGTTTATATCATAGCAGGATATAATATAATCACATATAATACTTTATATGTTCAGACAACTTTCCCTTTCCTCTCCCCAAATTTTTCTGAAATTATACCCCTGATGGATAAGAATAAGTGGGTCCCATCTAATAAAACCCTGATGTAATAGGGTCCTTGGTGGACTGGATATCCTTGAGGTTAACGCCCACCCAGTTGTGGTGGAAGTGGGCAGTGAGCCCGGACCCACCAGGCTCTGAACCAGGGCTCAGAACCAGGGACCTAGGAAGGTCAGCAGTGTTTGGTCTCCCAGGGAGCCGTATGGTCTACCCTCACAGGTACACCTCCTACCACTGCCTTCCTCCCTCAGCTTCCAGTCCCAGATAAGTAAAAAATGAAAATGAAAAAGAAACCAAATAGTCATCCCCAGTCAGAATTGACAAACAGTTCAGTTTTCTTGGGGAGGCTTCTCCAATCCTTTTTGTCAGCAGCCTTCTGGGTAGGTCTGTCCTTCTCCCCAGCTTCCCCATTCTGGGTTTTTTCCTGTTTCAACCCTGGCTCCAGTTAACGCATGCTCTGCAGCATTGGAGAGGCAGGACTACCTGGGCCCAGTACTCTTCTTTCACAGAATATTAGGTTGGAAAAGATCTCAGAAGGTCATCTAGTCCAATCCCCTGCTGAAAGCAGGACCAATACCAACTAAATCATCCCAGCCAAGGCTTTGTCAAGCCACGCCTTAAAAACCTCTAAGGGTGGAGATTCCACCACCTCTCTAAGTAACCCCTTCCAGTGCTTCACCACTCTCCTAGTGAAACAGTGTTTCCTAATGTCCAACCTAGACCTCCCACATTGCAACTTGAGACCATTGCTTCTTGTTCTGTCATCTGTCACCACTGAGAACAGCCTGTCTTCACCCTCTTTGAAACTTCCCCTTCAGGTACTGAAGGCTGCTATCAAATGCCCCCCTCACTCTTCTCTTCTACAGACTAAATAACCCCAGTTCCCGCAGCCTCTCCTCATAAGTCATGTGCTCCAGCCCCCTAACAATTTTCATTGCCCTCCACTGGATTCTCTACAATTTGTCCACATCCCTTCTGTAGTACGGGGACCAACACTGGATGCAATACTACAGGTGTGGTGTCACCAGTGCTGAATAATCACTTCCCTCGATCCTCTGGCAGTGCTCCTACTAAAACATCCCAATATGCCATTGGCCTTCTTGGCAATGAGGGCATATTGCTGACTTATATCCAGCTTCTCATCTACTATAATCCCCAGGTCCTTTTCTGCAGCACTGCTGCTTAGCCAGTCAGTCCCCAGCCTGTAATGGTTCATGGGATTCTTCCTTCCTAAGTGCAGGACTCTGCACTTGTCCTTGCTGAACCTCATCAGATTTCTTTTGGCCCAATCCTCCAATTTCTCTAGGTCACTCTGAACCTGATTGCTATCCTCCAGCATATTTACCTATCCCCTCCATCTTAGTGTCATCTGCGAACTTGCTGAGGGTGCAATTAATCCCATCATCCACATAATTGATAAAGATGTTGAACAAAACCAGCCACAGGACCAACCTCTGGGACACTCCGCTTGATACTGGTTGCCAACTAGACATCGAGCCGTTGATCACTACCCACTGAGACCGACAATCTAGCAGGCTTTCTATCCACATTATGGTCCATCCATCCAATCCATATTTTTTTTACTTGCTGGCAAGAATACTGTGGGAGAATGTATCAAAAGCTTTGCTAAATTCAAAATATATCACACCTCTTTTCCCATATCCTCAGAGCCAGTTATCTCATCATAGAAGGCAATCAGGTTGGTCAGTCATGACTTCCCCTTGGTGAATCCATGTTGACTGTTCCTGATCACCTTCCTTTCCTTCAAGTACTTTAAAATGGATTCCTTGAGGACCTTCTCCATGTTTTTTCCAGGGACTGAAGTGAGGCTGACCGGTCTGTAGTTTCCTGGGTTCTCTTTCTTCCCTTTTTAAAATATGGGCACAATATTTGCTTTTTTCCAATAATCTGGGACCTCCCGATTGCCACAAATTTTCAAAGATAATGGCCAATGACTCTGCAATCATATCAGCCAACTCCCTCAGCACCCTTGGATGCATTAGATCTGGACCCAGGGACTTGTGCACATCCAGCTTTTCTAAATAATCCTTAACCTATTCTTTCACCGTTGAGGGCTGCTCACCTGCTCCCCATACTGTGTTGCTCAGTACAGCAGTCTGTGAGCTGACCTTGTCTGTGAAGACCGAGGCAAAAAAAGCATTGAGTACTTCAGCTTTTTTCACATCACCTGTCACTAAATTGCCTCTCCCATTCAGTAAAGGTCCCACACTTTCCCTGACCTTCTTGTTGCTAACAATCCCTGTAGAAACCCTTCTTGTTACCCTTCACATCCCTAGCTGCAACTCCAATTGTGCTTTGACCTTCCTGATTACACCCCTGCATGCTCTAGCAACATTTTTATACTCCTCCCTAGTCATCTGTCAAAATTTCCACTTCTTGTAAGCTTCCTTTTTGAGTTTAAGCTCACCGAAGATTTCACTGTTAAGCCAAGCTAGTCGCCTGCCATATTTGCTATTCTTTCTGCCCTTCAAGATGGTTTGTTCCTGCGCCCTCAATAAGGCTTCTTTAAAACACAGCCAGCTCTTCCGGACTCCTTGCCCCCTCATAGTAGCTTCCCAGGAGATCCTGCCCATCAGTTCCCTAAGGCAGCGGTCTGCAAACTGGTGTGCGCGAACCCCAAGGGGTGCGCGAGACCACCCACGGGGGTGTGCGGTGCCCCGGCCGCAGGAGCAAATGCTGTGGTGGAGACCCGGCCTGGACCCAGCAGCTGGGCACCGCGCCATCGCAGAGACCAGGCCTGGCCCCGGGAGCCGGGCACCGCGGTTGAGGACCCAGCCCCGGGAGCCAGGCACCGCGCCACAGCTGGAGACCTGGGAGCTGTGCTGTGGCTGGAGACCTGGCCCTGGGAGCCAGGCACCAGGCGCTGTGCCGCAGCTGAGGACCCGGCCCCGGGAGCCGGGCGCCGCACTGCGGCTGAGGACCTGGCCCCGGGAGCCAGGCACTGCGGCTGGAGACCCGGCACCGGGCACTGGGAACCCCGGCTGGAGACCCGGCCCCGGGCACCGGGTGTCCCAGCTGAAGACCTGGCCACGGCCATGGAAGCCGGGTACCCTGCCACAGCTGAAGACCCGGCCCTGGCCCTGGGCGCTGCGGCTGGAGACCCATCCCTAGAGCTGGTCACATGGATGCAGCCCCGCATGGAGAGCGGGTCGCAGCCAGACCGGCCCCCGGGGGGCAGTTAGGGGACAAGGAGTGGGGATTCTGAGGTGGGAAGTCCCATGGGAAGTGGGTGGGAGTGGATGGGGGCGGGGCTAGGGTGGGGCTTCCCCCATGGGGGTGCCCGCTCAATTTTTTTTTTGTACTAGGGGTGCACAGTCAAAAAAGTTTGGAGACCCCTGCCGTAAGGGAGTCAAAGTACGCTTTTCTGAAGTCCAGGGTCTGTATTTTGCTACTCTCCTTTCTTCCTTTTGTAAGACTTTTTTAATCCATTCAATCCCACTGTGGGCTTGTAAACAGCATCACACCTGGTCACTCATGATAAATCATATAGGCAGACCAACAGTACCTCACTCTAAATGGCTTCAAAGACTGTTGGTGCATCCAACAATCCTAGCATGAGCATTTAACCTCCATCTATAGCAATGAGGAGATCGCCCATCAGAATGACAGCCTTACTTTCCATGCCACTTCCAGGCCTAAAGTCAGACTGGGAGTGATCCAAGATGTTGTACAGTGTAAGGTGCTGCTGAAGCTGGCCCAAAGGAATCAGAGTGGAAGACAGTGGAAGATTTTAGGACCTTATATATGGACTCTGATATTGAATCCTGTTGCATCATGCCAGTTGGTTAGAAACAGAAACAACAGGTTGAATGAGCAGGAACAGTAAAGAGAACCTCACATTCCCATGACAAGAATCTATTCAGATTCTAACACCACATCCACCACCATGGCATCCGAGTGTCAAACTATTATTCATTAGCAGATGTCTAACAGAGTTAAAAGAACAAGACCAAGCCCCATATCTTTGCCATGAGTTGGGGCCACTATAATGCAATTTAAAGTAACAAAAAAAAAAAAAAAAAAAGATACTGAGCAAACACACTTATGTTCATTATTTGTTCTGTTCACTTCTACTGTCCATACACATCTATCTGATTTTCCACTACACTTCCCCTTTTGTTAAATGATTTGATATATATCAGCTGCTCCAATCACATCACAGTCACTTCATTTCACAACACAACACAGCATGATGTAATGGAGCTTAAACAATTCTACTCTGTGTGGTCGTACAAAGAAGTTCTATAGTAATTTTCAAAGTGGGGCTGAATGACTTACAAAGTATTCATCTATCCTTTCTGTTTGTTTCTCTAAAACCATCCATCAGAGAGATATCCTCCCCATCCCCAAAAGGAGAGGACAAGACACTCTTCTCCTGCCCCAAACAACTGTAATAAAGTGAAATAGTAGCAGTTTTCCACTGGACTGAATTATATAGTCATCTGAATCTAAACAAAGAGGTTCTAAAGAGTTTAAAAAATGTCTCTTGAATGACATACAAAGTGTTATCTAGCAAATATATTTTGAAATTGTTTTTCCAGACGCATTCCATCAGTTGCTGGGGTTAGAGGGAGGGAAAGAGGAAAACAGCTATATTTGCAGTACGGGCAGCTGTACAAGGCATGTGAAATAAGACTGTGTAACTGGGCTGAATTATTTAATTGTTTGCTAGACACTAGATCAAATTCAGACCTGGTGTAAATAGGCAAACTGAAATGGATGGCAGTTTGGATCTTTTTACACACGCATTGAATTTGACCCATTGTATGCATTAGGTCTTTGGAGCTGTTCAATTCAAGAATGTTGTCATTGTGCTGAATGTAAATTTGTGGGTGTGTTTTGGATGAAATATTCCATGAGTCAATAGCGTTATTCAGAAAAAATAGTAATCAATCTTGCCTGAGTGAAGGAACTTGAATGGCCAACGTGGTCACCACTTGACAAGTCTGTTAAAGATAACAATAATGTGCAATTATATTTTCAGTAACAGATTCTTTCCTTTCTCTTACCACTGCAAAGCTTTTTTATTACAGATCCAAAGCTTAGTATGCCCTATAACATTAACCTACTTTTCTTTAAATGTACTTTTAATATTAATAGATGCATAATAATTCCCTTCTTTCAGCAGAGCCAGCCTCGTTTTTAGCTAACTCCACCCCTTCTACACATATCACTCTTCAAAATCACAGAAATGAGATTGAAACAATTGCACATAAGGAGTGACGGGTTCCCTAGGGAATGTAAATATATAAATATATCCCATAAAATAGGTGAATTTTGAGTGTAAATGGTGTCTAAATGGTTTGTGAATCAACTCTTACTATATGAAGTCACCATGCTAGCTCTGCTAAGGCAAAATTAATGGTTGACTTATTTAAGCAGAGGTGTGTGTGTGTGTGTGTGTGTGCGTGTTTGTCATTATCGGCTGTAATTTCTGTACTGCTTTAAGAACATAAGAACATAAGCATGGCTGTACTGGGTCAGACCAAAGGTCCATCCAGCCCAGTATCCTGTCTACCAACAATGGACAATGCCAACTGCCCCAGAGTGAGTGACCCTTATGGGTAATGATCAAGTGATCTCTCTCCTGCCATCCATCACCACCCTCTGACAAACAGAGGCTAGGGACACCATTCCTTACCCATCCTGGCTAATGGTCATTCATGGACTTAACCTCCATGAATTTATCCAGTTCTCTTTTAAACCCTTTTATATTCCTAACTGTAGGAGGCCGGAAGACATTGTCATGGTGGATTGCTAGGGGCGCTCTCCCCCCCGACTCCAGGGAAGGAAAGGGTACTACAGGTCACTGTTATCAGTTGGTGCCCTGTTATCATATATTTTGCATACCAGTGCTCTTTGGTTTTCATTGCCTGCTCGCCTTGTGCAATACTAATGAGGCACCTGCTTGCACTATGTAATACTAATAAGACAAAAACAAGGTATTAGTTATTCATGAGGTATGCATGAGATGCAAATGTTCCTGTTATTTCTCTGTCTGTGTTCCCACGTGCGGTGGGCTTCACCCCGAGCATTGCTCCGGTGCGTCAGGCTTTCCCCATCTCAGTGGCATCAACGAAGGCAGCCTCCATTGCGGGTGTATCACTTTTGCCTTCAATAAACTCACTACTTCTATTCAGCAGCTGTGTGTGTGCCTCGTTCCTATGGGACCCTGAGTACCCTGCAACACTAACCTTCACAGGCAACGACTTCCACAGGTTGACTGCGTGCTGTGTGAAGAAGAACTTCCTTTTATTTGTTTTAAACCTGCTGCCCACTAATTTCGTTTGGTGGGCCCTAGTTCTTATATTATGGGAACATGTAAATAACTTTTCCTTATTCACTTTCTCCACACCATTCATGATTTTATATACCTCTACCATATCCCCCCTTAGTCTCCTCTTTTCCAAGCTGAAAAGTCCTAGCCTCTTTAATCTCTCCTCATATGGGACCTGTTCCAACCCCTTAATCATTTTAGTTGTCCTTCTCTGACTCTTTTCTAATGCCAGTATATCTTTTCTGAGATGAGGAAACCACGTCTGTATGCAGTATTCAAGATGTGGGGGCACCATGAATTTATATAAGGGCAATAAGATATTCTCTGTCTTATTCGCTATCCCTTTTTTAATGATTCCTAATATCCTGTTTGCTTTTTTGACTGCCGCTGCACACTGCATGGATGTCTTTAGAGAACTAGCCACAATGACTCCAAGATCTTTTTCCTGATCAGTTGTAGCTAAATTAGCCCTCATCATATTCTATGTATAGTTGGGGTTATTTTTTCCAGTGTGCATTACTTTACATTTATCCACATTAAGTTTCATTTGCCATTTTGTCGTCCAATCACTTAGTTAGGTGAAATCTTTTTGAAATTCTTCACAGTCTGCTTTGGTCTTAACTATCTTGAGCAGTTTAGTATCATCTGCTGTTGTACTGATTGTTGTGGTTTCTATACCATTTTTGTATGGACTGTTGTGGTTTCTGTACCATATTCTACTATTAGTTTTATTTGCTCATATTTTGAATGATACCTTTATATTCTCCTTTAAAAGCCCAGTTTTTGCTTTCACCTCCTCATTATCTGGAATAATATGAAAATGTATTTAAGGAAAATAAAACTTTGCAAAAAAGTCACATTTTGAACTCTATCCAATCTCTTCACTATTCAAGAAAAACAAAACCCATACATTTAATATATTTCTATTAAAATTCTACCCCACAAATTTTATATCACTTTTACAGACTAATAATATTTGTGCAGGATATTTCACAGTTGTAGGGTTACTTGAACATAGACCTTATATAAATATATTTGTATTTATTCCACTGCTATAACAGTACAATAAAATGCAAAAAAAAAAAATATCTAATATTCCAGAGTGAAACTATGTTGGTTTTTGAAAGGGTTTAATAAATAAAAACATGGAAACTGATTACTCTGATCCCATGAAAACTTAAAGCATTGCAGGCGGGAATGCCTAAAAGTTTATGATGGTTCAGATTAAGGAAATATATGACAACTGCTCTCAGGGAGCTGATCAGAGATAAATGAAATAAAATGGTAAGACCAGGCAAACTTAGTTCTGTCAATGGAAAAAGCTATTTGCTAGCAGGGTACTGGACATGAGGCATTGTAGAATTAAATGGAACTGTTGGCAGACCATTTGTATCCTAATACACAGCAGGTTCTCTCACTGATCCATAGTGGTAGTTAGAGCCAAACACCTGGGGAGGCAGAGATTACAAAAAATTGGCTATGATTATCAGTGCACTGAAGCAAGAATTGTGGAAGGTTGTCTTTGTTTATAGGGAAAATTCTGAGGATACATAGGGACTTATGAATAAAATTCCCATTTTCATAAACAATACAAAATTGATTTGCATCATGCCAGACATGAATAAATTAAAATCTAGCTGAGTGAAGTAATAACTTTTATTGGACTAATTTCTGTTAGTGAAAGAGACAAGCTTTTGAGCTCCTCCAAACTCACTAGATTCCTTATCCAGGACCTGAAGATGAGCTCTGTGGATCTTGAAAGCTTGTCTCTTTCACCAGCAAATGTTGGTCCAATAAAAGATTATCTCATTCACCTTGTCCTTCTTGTATCCTGGGACCAAAAGCTCTACAATACTGTAAATAACCATAAAGAAAGAAGTTGAGCAGCTGCTCCTCCCCTTTAAAAAAATGACAACTAGTATTACCTGCTCTCTGGCAGCCAGATTTGATCCTATCTTCTAAGTCTTTGAAGAGTTCAATTTAGAAGAAAGTCAGTAGAAGTAGAGGTGTTGAGCTAGCATCTTCAGCCAAACCAATCAGATCCATTGGTATAAAGCTATGTCACAAGGCTGAAGAAATGCTGATTGAGGATTATGTGAGTCAACCCAATAGGTGGAAAACCATCTGAGAAGGAGGAGAGACCAAAGAATGCTGGGGAACAGAAGTTTGTGGATCAGAGGGGGGTGGGGAGAAGAAACAAGTGTGTGAGAAGATGAAAGAAATCTAATAGAATAGAAAGGAGGAAAAGAACAAATGGGAAAGCAAAACAAAAAACAGAAGGATGAAAATGAGAAGAAAATAAATGGGGCAAATATAAGGAAGATAAAACCCAGAGATGGGGAAAACAAGTGGCTAACCAAAGGAACAACAGTCATAAGAAAAGGGACAGATTACACTAAAGTGGGAGACACTAAAGTGAGAAAAATACAATAGATTGGGGGAAGCAAAAGAAAAGAAAACGGAGTAGGGAAAGTGCTGGAGAGACAGAAGATTTGAATGAGGATTTATTAAAAACAAAACCCAATGTCTTAATTATATAAACCATGGCAATCATTTCCCAAAATTCTAGACTAACCTAGGCCTTTGTAGTGTTTAAGGGTTTTCCTTTTTCTTTTTTTATTACTGAGACACTGCATACTTATCCTGTTATTAGTGTCCACTGTACTAATACTTAGATAGTAAAACTATTGCTCAAACAACTACAAAAATCAAAGTACATGAAACTAGTACTCACTCCTCACAGTATCAGATCCTTAATCTCGTTGAAGAAAGTCTGGTGTACCTAGTATGTGTAAACCAATCTGCTTTTTTAATTTGGTTCACTGATGAGAGTTCAAACTCACTAGATTTCCCCTCTAGCCCCGCAAAGTTATGTTTGATAATGGAGATTGTGAAGATTGTCATAGACAACAATGCAGCAGCAGTAATCTCTGTATTTTAACTATCCTGTAAATAGTGCCTGAAATAATAGGTCCAAAGTGCTACATAGCCAGTTGAATAAAAAGTGTCTGGAATATTCAATACATGACTAAAGCCAATTGGTTTTATACGTTTCCTGAAATGTCACTTTGAGTCATGCAGTAATCATTCAGGATGTACCATTTAGACATGAACCGTATCAACAGAGACCTAAATTCTTAATATAGGGTAATTTAGATGATGAGTGTCTATCAGAATTCTGTCCATGATAAGTACAAAATTCAATACAGAATGGTTGGACTTTTACCTAATTTTTTACAGAAGACCAATTGCACTGTCAATTTTATTTTAAAATAGAAAGATTCTGTGGGTGCATGTCTGGGATAAAAATCAATTCTACAACCACAAACAGTATTGATATAATTCAACTTGGTATGTCTGTCCCACTGGTTAAAAGCAGTGAGTCACCTCTTATGGGGTTGTGGATACTTGTTCTTGATAATGAAGACAAGGGTTGAATCACCCAGTGTCCAAATGTGTTAAATCCATGGTTAACAGTTTGTTTTCTCCTCATTCATCACCTTGAAGAATAACCAAAAGTGAGATTATGACTGTTTCATCTAACCTTGAAGTGACAAGGACAGCATTAACAATTTATCTCTTTAAGGAACTGAACCACTAATCATTTAGAATTTCCCATATATAAAGCTAGCTCAAAGACAAAAAAACTCAGAGTTTTTATATTGATTGCCAAGTAACACTTTTAAAAAGAGAGCTTTACCTGATTGAATTATCTATCCCATTGGTGGAAAAGCTGGATAGCCTAATAAGAGTTTAAATTCCTCATAGTAGCTTTACCTTATTAAAGAGGCATATTCTCTTCATAAAAGAAGATAATCTCAAACCCATTGAAATCTTTCAAAGCTTTTAAGATACAGTAAATTGTGACTGTAATTTATATATACCAAACCTTTAAGACAGGAAGCACAAAGTCAACGGAATGCATAGCTTGGATTCTTCTCTGCATTTAAAGGTTTCTTTTTATGAGAATACCAGGTATCCTTTTCATGATCATCTGTTACTGGGTATTTGATGAACATTGTCTTTAAATTATGATGCTCATGATACATTTATGAGAGTGAAAAAATCGTAAAATAAGAAACCATGCATCAATCTGACCAGACAAAAATGCCATCCCTGAAACATTCTGAAAGGCTACTTTCCATCTCTGTCTCCATATGATACAAGAAATTGGCCAATATTTAACACCAACAATGAATCTGGCACAGGTGGCTGAAGAGTCACTGGAGAAACAATATTTGCTTGTTTATGTAATTAATGGAAAACAAAAGTTAAAACTAATAAGTGTATACAATGTATACAGAAATTGTATTACAAATGGGGTTGGTAGAACCACCTAATACAGGGGTCGGCAAACTTCAGTACATGGCCCATCAGGGTAATCCGCTGGTGGGCCGCAAGACATTTTGTTTACATTGACCATCCACAGGCACTCTCCCCCGCAGCTCCCAGTGGCTGGGGTTCGCCATTCCCAGCCAATGGGAGTTGCAGGAAGCAGTAGCCAGCATGTCCCTGCGACCTGCACTGCTTCCCATAGCTCTCATTGGCCAGGAACTGCAAACTGCAGCCACTGGGAACAACATGTCCAGGTTTTTTTAAACCTTTTATTTTTGTTGCTCTCCTCTGGACTCTCTCCACTTTGTCCATATCTTTCCTATAGTGTGGTGCCCAGAATTGGACACAATATTCCAGCTGAGGCCTCACCAGTGCTGAAAAGAGAAGGACAATTAGCTCCAGTGTTTTATATACAACACTCCTGCTAATATATCCTAGAACAGTGGTCTTCAAAGTGGGGTGCACGCATCCCCAGGGGAGTGCGAGACCCCAGCGTTGCCCCCGATCCTGCCCAGGAGACCGCCGAACTCGCAAGTGGTCTATTATTGTCCTGCCAAAATGCTGCCACAGAAAGAGGAAGCTTTCTATTCAGCGGACATACCCCGGGGGCCATGAGTAGAGGCAGGATAGTGAAAAGACTGCTGCCCTAAAATGATATTAGCCTTTTTCAGCCTGAAATAGTTAGACTTCATGGAACCACAACTCCATCATATTGTTGACTCATATTCAGTTTGTGGTCCACTATAACCCCCAGATCCTTTTAGTAATACTACCACCTACCCAACTATTCCCCATTTCGTAGTTGTGCATTTGATTTTTCTTTCCTAACTGAAGTACTTTGTGCTTGTTTTTAGTTAATTTCACCTTGTTTATTTCAGACCAACACTCAAATTTATCAAGGTAGTTTTAAATTCTAATCCTGTCCTCCAAAGTGCTTGCTACCCCTCTCAGCTTGGTGTCATCTGCAAATTTTATAAGCAAACTCTCAACATCATTATGCAAGTCATTAATGAAAATATTGACTGGTACCAGACACAGGACTGACCCCTGTGGAATCCCACTAAACACAACATCTCAGTTTGACAGCAAACTACTGATAACTACTTTGAGTAGAGTCTTTCAGCCAGTTATTTACCTACCTTATAATAATTTTTCAGGTCAATAAAGAGCTCCTGATAAAGCAATTTTGACCTCTGATTATTGTTCCTATGTTTTCTTCACATTGGGAGAGTTTGCAGATATGCCTTATATACTGCCTTCTTGAGGAACTATCATTTCTCCACAACTCCTTTATTTCTTCGATTTCCTTCCCATAGGACTTTACTTACCAGTTTTCTGAATTTGTTAAAGTCTGCTTTTTTGAAGTCCATTGTTCTTATTCTGCTGTTCTCACTTCTTCCTTTCCTTAGAATCATGAAATCTGTCATTTCATGATCACTTTCACCCAGATTGCCTACCCCCATCAGATTTGCAATCAGTTTCTTCCTGTTGGTCAGAATCAGGTCTAAAATGGCTGACCCCCTGGGGTTACTTCCTCCACTTTCCAAAACAAAAATTTGCCCCAAATATATTCCAAGAACTTATTAGAAATGTTGTGTTTTGCCTATTACTTTTTCAATAGGTGTCTGAGTAGTTAGAATCCCCCACTGCTAGCAGGTCTTGTGTTTTAGACATTTCTGTTTTTTCTGGAAATGCCTCATCCACCTCCTTTTCTTGATTTGGTAGACTATAATTACCCCTATTTTCTTTCCTATTTTATGTGAATATGGAAAGTTTTCCTGATATTCAAGCTGTTTTCCCTTTCTTGAATTCAGGCTGTTGCTTCCTTGTTCTACCCTAGCAAAATAATTCCTCCCCATTGACTTTTCAGATATTCCTAGATATATATTTGTTGCTTTTGTCTGAATCCCTCAAGTTTGCCTGTATCATGTAGTGATGGTCTAGTCAGTCTGAAATAGCTAGACTTCCTGAAACCACAATATGACAAGTATATAAAGCTCATTGAAACTGATGCCATTTAGGCCTTGCGTACACTTACAGACTGATTCGCATTTACACTAAGGCCTCATCATACCATCTGGCAACATAAAGGAACATTGAAGTGGATATAAATTACATACCAGTGTATGTAAGAGGCCTTAGTGTCACTGACAGTCAGGATCTGGATTTTTTTAACTACTGGTTTAGTTGTCCCAGTGCAAAACTCTAGCATAGATGTAGTTTACACCGCTGCAATGCAGTTTGTACTGGTGCAGCTTAAAGCTTATGCAGACAAGACCTTGGAACAGTTCAGCAATAATATTTAATATAAAATATACAGCAAGAGGAAAAACTTCTACTAATTGATTACTTATTTGAAAAATAAATGAGGAAAGTATAGCACAGTTTGTTTTAATGAACAGTGATTCCATTCATTCTTTACATATCTTGTTCAGTAATAAACTGATAATAGTTTACTAAAAAAAATTAAAACAGAAAATTTAATTGTTTAAGAATTTCAGATGAAACATTGAGAATATCAAAGACGAGAATGAAAGAAGAGTAGTGAGTACCGATCAGTTGTTTGTGGAGAAGTTTGAAGATATGATACTATAAAAGTGCTAATTATTATAGAGAATATAATTAGTTATGTAGCAGTTGCACAGCCAACCGTTTTGTACCAAGCAGTAGATGTTATACCATTTTGTTAATAGCAGAAGTAGCATGTTGGGGTAATATGTTACCTAGGATCTGCATTTGCTGCTACCATTCATTTACTGTGAAATATTCTCCAGGATACAGGAGCTTTTCCTGAACACAATGCAAAGTTTTGGAAGATGAACTAGCATGTACTGAGTTCCAGAATGTGTTGATATCAGTACTGGAAATCAAACATAACAGTCAACATACAATACAGCTCAGTATTTTTATTATTATAGAATCATAGAATATCAGGGTTGGAAGGGACCTCTGGAGGTCATCTAGTCAAACTCTCTGGTCAAAGCAGGACCAATCTCCAACTAAATCATCCCAGCCAGGGCTTTGTCAAGCCTGACCTTAAAAACCTCTAAGGAAGGAGATTCCACCACCTCCTTAGGTAACCCATTCCAGTGTTTCACCACCATCCTAGTGAAAGTTTTTCCTTATATCTCACCTAAACTTCCCCACTGCAACTTGAAACCATTACTCCTTGTTCTGTCATCTGCTACTACTGAGAACAGTATAGATCCATCCTCTTTGGAACATCCTTTCGGTTAGTTGAAAGCAGCTATTGAATCCCCCCCTCAACCCAAATTCTTCTCTTCTGCAGACTAAATAATCCCAATTTCCTCAGACAGCCTCTCCTCATAAGTGATATTAAGTAGTATGACATATGAAAAGTAATTATTTTAAGTTGTTAATACTTCATTTTTCCTAGCTATTCACTAAATACATTTATACTATCAATCATAAATTTAATCATCAGATGGAAAATGTATTGACTTCAATTTAACTATATTCTATCATACCCCACTATCACTACGTAGTTTAAAATTGTTTTTCATTAAAGTCATTCATTCATAATGTGTTTGCAGTGTATTATAATATTCAAATTGCTCAGCCTTCTTTTAAACTGGCCTTCAACAAGAATTGCACTGCTTTAAAGTGTTATTTTTGGAATGTTCTAATCATTAACAATATCCGGTGCAAAAATATACGACAGTATATGGCACCTTCTACTCACAATGCTCAGCTGAGATGATCATGTAAACATTCATATTTAAATTATTATAAATCAAATTTAATTACAGTATGTCAGATGGTGTTTTTAAAGTAATAGATTATTACAAAATAATAAATACGTCAATTTACAAAATTGCCTGAATTATATTATTAAAAGTCTAATCTAGAAAATGAAACAGTAAATTTTAATAAGGGATTGATATTATAACCAAATGACGTAAATAACATAGCCTCAATATATACTCAATACCCTTTCACAACCCTGTGCAAACACAACATAAAATAGAGGCTATCTTAAGTTACAATATTATGAAATATTGCTATATCCTGGAATATCATTGGACCAAGTTCAGAGATAATATAAAATACACATCAGTTAATCAGTGTGAATACATTTTTAAATTGATGTAATATAAGGATGGCAAGGGGTTAATTTGTTGTTCTGTCTTGTCCCACCGCCACTTCATCCCATCCTCACATAATGTAATCTCATAGCAAAAACCAAGGAGAGCCGGAATCACATTCCTAGCCAACTTTTTGTGGTCACTGAGTAAGGCAAAGATTTTTGTTATGGATATTTTTTAGTAAAAGTCATAGACAGGTCATGGCCAATAATGAAAAATTCATGGAAGCCTGTGACCTATCCCTGACTTGTATTAAAACTATCATCACAAAATGGGGAGCCAGGGCATCTGCCAGTGGGCTGGGAGTTCCAGGGAGACTAGAAAATCCGTGGTCTCCCTCCAATAGTGGCTCTGAGCAGTGGTGGTCCCCTAGCTGCCTGTGGTGGCTGGGAGCTGCGGGGGTTCCCCACAACTCTCTGTACCCCGCAGCTCCCTGCCTCTGCAGGCAACAGGGAATCCTGCAGCTCCCAGCTGGCACTGGCTGAAGTCACCAATTCAGTGATCTCCATGACTAAATAGCAGCCTTAACATTGAGCACATGCTCCACAGGCCACAGATTAGAACCCAATAAATGTTTTAAAAAATCCTCCCAATGACAAGTTACTTTATTCTATGTACAGTACTAATTTCTTACATCTTCTGCAAGAGAATGAATGAATGTCCCTGTACTCACCTTGGCAAATGATCATATTACCCCACTCAAGCCCCCAAAAAAGGTTTTCCTCAGTTTGACTCATTCTCAGTTTGCCATAACCTAACAGTCCACATAGTTCAGTAAAAGTATTACAATAGGGTTGAGTGGGGAGTCACAGTAGAGATGTTTTCCATAAGGCAAGCTTGCAAAGGAAGTAGATTTTTTTAAAGAGATTTTTCACTTGCAGTTTATGCCTCTTCTCATGGCTGGTTTTGTGCAGTGACCTCAACTAGCAAATCACTGGGTGGGTGAAAAAAAAATCTATTCAGAGATCTTGTTGATCTGTTATGAACTCTTTAGTTTTTTATTGTGTGTGTAAACTATATCTAATACGACGCAGTTCTGATTTCAGGCAGGACTTTTGAGCGCTAATGTAATACAAATAATTGAAGTAAGCATCTGGTCTGAATGAACTCTGCTGCCATTACTGAGGATCTGAAAGAAAAGACCTCATGAACAGACCTTATTTGTCTTGACATATATGCTCTGCCCAGGAGATCAATTCTGGCTCTTTTGAGTGAAAATTCACTTAAGTCTTGGATATAGGGGTAATGAACGGTTGTTATCCTTACTGTATGTCTACAGGGCAACAGAACTATGCTTAATATGACCTAATTGAGTGGTCACCATAACATTATTCTGACTTGCTAAGCATGGGATAGTGATCCAAATCCAAGTGAAAGCTGAAGGAGGTGGGAGACAAGGGTTTATATATCTGATGGGTAGTGTTGGATCGTAGCGGCTAGCAAAGCAGCAGTGGTAATAGTAGCACAGGTTTCACTTCCCTCATAAGCTGAAGATGAGCCCACCTGATGTACCTCTGGACTCTGGGACTTGTCTGACCTCCAACAACAAACCATTGGTGATATTCAGCAGAGGGAAAGGGGGCAAGATGTACTGAAGAGACATTTGTCTGTTGGACTTTCATACTACAAGGTGGGAAACTGAGGCAAAGGACACTACCTAACATACTCTGGGGGAGAACACAGGGAGGGGGTATTTATTGTTTGCATACTTTTGCATCATTGTTTCTGTGTTTTCCTAAATTAATATTGTGTTCCCTTTCCCCAACTCAGTGCTTACTAGCAGGGATATACTGCCTTTAGAGGAGCTCAGAGGGGTATTTAGTTTTTGCCAGTTTCTGGGGCTAGAGCAGGTTCTCTTTTGTAATTTTAAGTGAATCCTCTTGATATTGAACCCAGCCCTCACTACTGCCAACATCTGGCAGAAAGGTTGCATTAACAATAATTAGTGCAGATATATTTCTGTGTTCCTCTATTGTAAAATGGAAAACAGTGTTGCTACACAACTTGGGTGCTATCAATCTATTGGTAAGACAATGAGTTGGTCCCTCATCTCATCTTTCCACAAGGTGGGACTGGTTTTCAGCAAGAAAGCCAGTTCTCTCCTAGCTGGTTACATCCACTCTCAATGTAAAATGTTGTGACCACCAATCTACATTAGTAGTTGTCACTAACTGAGGAAAGAGGGACTGTGAGATGTTAGTGAGTGAGCAAACAAATTAACATATTTCAGCAGGAGGGACCAACTCTAGGCATCCTTACCTATAACC
The DNA here is from genome assembly GCA_007922305.1 of Dermatemys mawii. Lineage (NCBI taxonomy): Eukaryota > Metazoa > Chordata > Testudines > Dermatemydidae > Dermatemys > Dermatemys mawii. Next base: position 51,115,311 of record ML677333.1, on the reverse strand, counting down.
AGAAAAATATTGAACATCACCTCTCTAATTTCAGGATAACCGAAGCCCAAAATCCTGACTACATTTTGGACACGAGACCCAAACCCCAGACTGGGCAGATGGTAGCTATAGAAAAAACAATTCTTTCCAGAAAACTGAAAAAAACTGCTACTGAATGAGTGGATGTATCACTGCTGTGCCAAAACATCCATATCCTGGCACGTGGTCAACCAGTTAAGTAGCGCCTAAGTGTTCAGATCAGGAAGATCAATGATTTTACTGCTCTTCCCTGGGGTTAGTTTTGAAGCATATAAAGTGGTTCTGCATACCAAAAAATGTGTCCAAACTCTTACCTGAAATGGTTATGTTCTGCTCTCTACCCCATAGTCCCCACCAAAATTAGAGAAAACCAAGCTAAAAAGTGAAATGAAACAGAACTAATTTGAAGGTAGGCATAGATTCTGACCAATGTCCACATTAGCAAAGGAAACAGGAGTTTATGGCTTACCTGTAATCCAGACATCTACTTTTCATACCAGCCTTCTTCCATTCTGAGAGTAACAAAGCTTCTCACTGGAGAAGAGTGAAGAGTAACTGTTATTTATTTATGAATTAAACTGACATGGTGTTTTACAGTAAGACATGTTTTCTGCCCTGAAGGATTTATACAAGACAGAGTGAAATGCCACCAAGTAAACTGCAGTGGAGAAAGGAAACAAATCATGCCACCGAAGCCACCACAATGCTCTGGATTTGGTCCTACAGTCTCAGTCAAATACACCTGCCAATCTTCTGCTGGAAGAAATGTATTAATTACTGCATCAGCCACATTCCATTTTCTCTGACCAATGGAATAACCTATCATATCATTCATTTACCAAGTCTCTGTGAAGCCAACATCTGCCTCAACCTTATCCTGAAAGTACTAGCAATATATCTATTAATAACAGATCCATGAATTCTGAAACAAAATTTACTGTAACAAGAACTTCAGAACAAATATGTGTTACAGATGCACAGCCTCTGAGGACTTAGACATGTGATGATAGTCAATATGCACAACTTAAGGCTTATCCTCCCCCAACCCCTGCCCACCACTTTCTCCCACCAAAAAAACTCCAACAGTGACTATTTTGTTCTTGAGATTAACAGTCTACATTGTATCATAACCACAATGGGAAACTATTAAACAAGTATATCCCATCTTGCTCATAGGACCGCACATGTAGTGATTTCCATTTGTAGCATACCTAGGAAAGACTGACTAGATTGCAGGTTGCAAAGGGATAAATTCACACACTACTAGATAACTCCTCTGATGTCATAGGAGCTACACCAGGGATGGATTTTGTCCAGAATGTTTAAAATAATTTCTTTCTAATTGTGTGTCCTTTTTTTAAAAAAAAACACAACACACAAATACATTAAGAGTGGTGTGATCAAAATTACTCGATAGCTGATTACATCTCATGAATTTACATTATCATTAACAGAAATAATCACAGACAACTAACAACATTTAAGTGATTGATTTTATCGCAAAGAAAAATAAAACATTCCACTAATTGCGTGCACAAAACAGCATGTACTGGATTTCAGTAATTTGGTGCTGTTTTTCTTATTCGTAATTTGTATGATACGGTGCATACATTTTTCATTAGTTATAAGGTCCTTAAAATGCAACATCTGATTAAATACTCTTGCACAACTTTAGCAGTTTTTCTATCAGGAGAATCAAAGATATCAGTGAACTCAACAGGCTTGGAAAAATGAAGATTAAATGCTCTATTTTTTGTGGATGAGTTAGGTCTTGGTTCATAATCCATGAGTCTATTAAAACCTTATGACAAAGAAAATTAAACATTCTCAAACCTTTCCTCAATTGTATAGAATCATGGAAGCATGCATTATAAAAATTAAGACAATATCAGCATGCCCCTCTGCCTATTTCTGTAAAGCTTAGCAAAATTATTTATTCTGATAGCACTTTATCAGCAGAACACAGTATAGACTGTCTTCTGTTTAGATTCTTATATCATTGTCACCACTGTAATATCCAAGCACCTTCCAGGACTGTATTGAACAACATGATTAACATCTGACAAGTGTGGTTTATTCTTTCTTGCCTTCTACACCTGTCCCCAGCCCAGGAAAAATTGTATGAGGTGTTTTTTTTAAAAAAATCCATTTTTAAAAGTAGTTCCATGTATTATATTTACACTACACTATGTGTACCTGCACCCTCACTTTACAGATACAAACATCCAGATATCACCTGGATATCATCAAGAATTTTAAATAGTTAATATCCTCATGGCCCAGGGATGTCCTAATATCTGCATAGGTTGTGAATGGGCTGAGTCCTTACCCTATTCCCAGTACCACATATGCTGTATTAATGTCTAAAGCCTGGTCTCCACCTGGGTTTTTCCTTTACTCTTACTCGAACAACTAACAAATTTTAGCCTGAGCTTGCTCATAAGCTGGATATTTCAAGGGTTATTCCTTACAAACCTTGCTCTCACACCTCTTACCCTCTCTCTTGTTTTGTACTCTCCACCTTTTATCATCCTGAGTTAGAGCTAACAAGACTCACCTGATCTGGCTGCCAAACAAACAGAAAAGACCTGCACCTCAGTGGACAGTTCTAGAACCTGACATCCTGTCACAGACCCCAATCTGTTTTGGGTGGCAATTCTAATACTCACGAGTACACAGGTACCTAGGTCTCCATTTCACAAGATGGGGCAGAGGAAATGGGAGCCAGATGGGCTTCATAGTGAGGCCTAGTTAGATCTCCTCCCCTGGAACAGGGTTTGGACCCCTCCTTTCTCAGCATTAAAAGGAAGACAAAATTAAACCCAGGAAGTCTTCAAAACAACCACAAAAACCACAGGAGAACTCAAAAAAGAAAAACAGGAACCCAATAAAATATTAAAGAAAATAAAGACTAATAGCAACAACCCCCAATCTCCTTACCTCTTCAGGCACTGCCACCCAAAGATAGCTTTCCTTATTGCAACACACTCTAGGCTTCCAGGCACAGATTCCCACGTGACAGAAGCTTGAGGTGAAGTGGGTCACCCTCTACCATAGCACCTGTAATTGTAATGTGAAGTTACCTCTCTGTTCCTTGTGCAGGACAGAGACATTCACATCATCCATCAGAACAAAGCAGAAGTGTGAACTAGTGCAAAAAAATAATTAGTTCTTATGCAATCTTTTCATCCTTGGATCTCAAAGCTCTTTACAAAGGGAGGTAGGTGTCACTATTCCTTTCCTACCAGTGGAAAAAAACTGTAGTAACAGAGAAGTCAAAAAACATGCTCAAGATCATAGAGAGGCTAGCATCAGAGCCAAGAACAGAATCCAGACCTACTGATTCCCAGTCCAGTATCCTAGCCACTGGACTATGCTGACTCAGGTGGTCTGCCTATATAACAAATATTGTATATTGTAAACGTTATACACTGCTGCAGGAAGCTGTGCTGAAAATTTTGGTATAGATGCAACAACCCACAAAGCCTGCAAAGCTTTCAGGAAAGCTTGTGTGTGAATACAGTGTATTGGATGCATCTCACATAAGATGAAAAGCTTGGGCCATTACATTGGAATCTTGGCTGTTCCATCATAGCAGTATGAAATATAGCAATTCCTTGGTGTAGCCAGGGCTTATCTGTCCAATGACCTTTTCAAGTTACCCAAGTACTTGCTCAGTTACTTAGAAATTAATACATTCCAATCAGATACCATACCAAATCACCTACAAGTTTCAGGAAAGTACCATTATTCTCAGCAAAGTCCCATTATCTTCACAAGTGTAATAAAGAAAGAAAGAACAGAACTAGACTTTCTAATTAGACTATTAAAGGAAGGAGACTGGGGGAAATGAACTTCATTTCTATTCTTACTGCCTTGTTTTTTGATGTACACATCTTCCAAGTCTGATACACAATTGCACTCCTATTAACATAGTAATGTAATTAGCTTCAACTATAGCAAAGAAACAATTAAATATGTGTGCAGTAAAACATCTTGTTGTATACATTTCAGTTTAAATTCAACACAGAGGAGTTCCTCCCTTGAGACTCAGCTATGTCAAAGGTTCTGGACCCATGTTTCTTATTGAAAGAAATGTAACTTAGTATCAATTTTATAAATTTTATTAAAATACTTACAAAAAAACCCAAGAAAACCTATCACCTAGCTCAGCTACTATTAATAAAGTAAACTAAGAACAAAGCAATACAACATTCGAATAACTAAATAAAAACAAATTAGTCTCAATATTGAATTGGAATTAAATAAAATTAGTTAAATCACCAAATTTATACCCATAAATAATGAATCCTTATGCATTTTAGAAGTGGCTGACTGATCTTTAAATCCCAGCTAAACAATTTTACCAGTCAATCAAATCTATAGTTTGAATGGTTAAATATTTTAATATTGAAACCAAATTATCATCTAATGTCTGGACCATCACCTCAGAGCCAATTATAAAACTTCCCTGTTAGACTCTTGTATAGTAGCTAATCCTTCCCTCCCACTCCAAACCTTGTACAGAGGTACTATACTACAGAGTTTTTCAGAAATCTCCTGATAAGTTTAACACCTCTTATTTACCAGAAATTGCAGAGAAGAAGCTTGCAATTAGGACTTTTTGACGTAGAAGACATTGAGTATCTTTATGAGATAATATTTAGAGCTGTTGAAAGCCAGGGAACTTCTTTAGGTGCCTTCCTAATGTGGACTTTGAGTGTGCTCACATACATAAGCATGCACAAAGCTGCACTTTCACATCCAAAAAGTATCTCTGATATCGCCCAGTTAATAAAAAACAAAAAAGACAAAAAATAAAATGGGGGGAAATAAGATACTTAAGATACCCAGGTTGTGGCAAACTCCTCACCTCTCGTAGTTTTCTGAACTCTCAGAGTCAGAGCTGGAACTTCAGTCAAAGAGCCAATTAGTGATGTTCTGCTGCCACAAAGCTTCTTGCTAGTGGGTCTCCTTCAGGTTCTGCTGGAAAAGACTGGTCAAAGACTGGAGTGGTTCGGTTCAGATCTCAAAGGTACTTAGGCTCCTAACTTTCATTGAAATCAATGGGTGTTAGGTGCCTAAATACCTTTGAGGAGTTCAACCCTGGTGGCTGATGTCATGACTTTTTCTCCCAAGGGTGATCAGTCTTGAAAATTCTGGAACATGAGTCTTCCCTCAGATGGCTTGTTGACCTGAACGCCAAGACTTCTCAGCCTTAGCCTTGATCCTCACGGTTTAGGAATTTCACTTGCTCTTCCTTACAGCACCTCCCTCTAAGGCCTTGGACAAATCAGGTGTGAAGTCTATCTTGGAATTATGCAACTTAGTCCAGTCAGGTTTGAAAATCGTCATTAGCACGTCAATTTGGAAACATCCCATTTAACCCAGCCATGTGAAAAATATCCAGTGTTTTGCATAACACAAAGATTGGTTAGTCTGTGACACCCCGCCACCTCCCCTAAAAATTACCAAAAATCTGGGTACATGAGACCACTTTTGAGGAAGCTGGCATGGTCTTATCTGGGCAAAATGTCTTAAGATGACATTAGGTCATCAATTTAAGAAAAACTCAATATAATTTTTTTTTCTAAAAATAGCTATTAGGAAAAACCTTATCACAACAAAAGCACTCACTCAACATTAATTCATCAGCGAAATCAAAATAACTTCATATTTAAGATACATTTAGTCAACTCCAGTCAACATTCTTATTTTTGTTGCAAACAAGAATTACAGTAATGTTTCTCTTTTGGAACTGGATTATAGGTCCAACAGCTTTTCTTCTGAAATCTAAATCTTGATAGAGAAAAATGATTTTACAGTTCAAGATTAAATCCCTTTGAAATATAAAATGTAAATGTTATATAAGGTCTGTATATCCATATTTGCTGTTCTCCTCACAAGAAACTAAATGGCTTCTGAAGATTTTCCACAAACCCATAAATTCTCCATTCATGAATGAACAAAGAGATTGCATGAGGAGAATTGTGGAAAGGTCCCATTCGCTACATCTACTGTAAGAGATGGGAGAGTTAAGTAAAACATTGAACAGGTGGAAAATAGCCATAGGGAGGGCCTTTTAATCCTCAATATGTGAACAACATAAGGTTTGTATTTCAAAAAGACCAGGATTTCCAGGTCTGCCTTGAAGTCTATAGCAAAATTCCCTTTGATTTAAATGGCATCAGAATTTAACCTTTATTCTCTTGCCTTAGTGCATAATCAGTTCTAGTTATTATCCAGGGACTGATGATGGAAGTGGACAAGCTTCAACTTCTAAAGAGTCCCCCAGTGGCTCCAGATTGTATTGCACCCTGTAGTTTAGCTCTCCCACTACACATTATGTGGTGTCTGCTACGGTGTGGTTGATAGCTGGGGCATTATTGGTGGGGTTTAGCTCCATCAGTCTATAGTGACCTGGTACTTCCAACAGTATTGATATCATCTTCACCAGCATAGTGCTGCGCTGATTCGTGCATTTCAGTAATGTGGTGATACTTTGTTCTGATACTACCAGTCTTGACCTCAGAAGCAGTCAGTCAATCTGCTCTCAACCACACCTTTATAGTCTGCATCCAGACTATAACATGAAAACTGAAGCTCAGAAGTGCTCAGGCTTCATAGTGTGGCTCTGTACTGAAACTACTTACCTTAAACTCCAAGAACTGAGGTGAAGAGCTGCCTTTGTGTCAGGCTTAAAAGAGCAGTTTTCAGGGGCGGTTCTCTGCCACTAGTCCATACCGTTGGGCCTTCCACCATCAAATCTTCCCTACTGTGGGGAGATGTAAGGCTGAAATCTGAATACTGGGTCCACAATCTGCTCTGAGGCAAACACCTTCCAAGCACCCCAGACTGAGAATGACTCAGACTTATTAGTCTCTCTTTTGGAGACCTCAGGGCATGGACCTCTGTGCCAGAGAACTTGAAGTGATGCCTCCAGGACAGACTGATACCCTAAAATAATCCCTAAAGACTTTTCATCTCACCCAATACATCTAGCAGACAAGAGGTAAAAGCCATAGAAAAACAGTCTCCAGACAGTGATAAAATGAGTCAAAGGTAATTACTTAGCTAGGAAATTTAGCATGTCAAGGGATGTTCCCAATAGCATTGAGGCTACTGAAATGCTGTGCAAAGAAGGAATATCGACAATGAATGAAAAAAAGGCCAGTAACCCACAAAGTGCCAAGCACGTCGAAGCATGTGAACTACAAAAACTGAAAAATCCTCCTTTTCTTCAGAGAGGCGCTGACAACACAACAACTTCAGCTACTCAGTTAAAAATGTAAAAAAGAAAAAGACAATTCGAAATGTGAAGAGCCACTCCAGAGTCCCAGGAAAATAAAGAACGACAAAATCCAGTGAATTTAGAAATGGCATCAAAACCTACATAAAAATCCAAGGAGGCAGCAATGACTGGAAGCATCTGTGACAGTCACAACTCCATGTTGTTATCCTCAGAGAGCCCAGTCAGAATGGGGGAAGCTCTGATACACAGGCAGCTGATCTCAGGATAGTGCTGAATGAATGGTGCCTCATTTGGCCAAAAATCTAAGAACTCGACAACTTCCATCTCACTACACAGCTGATAAAAAACAGTGGAAATCCAGCCAATATGATTTTGCTAGAGGTCACTTAACAATAATAGCATTTCCTTTGAACTGGACCAAGGCATTTCTGCTGGTCCTTTCTTTAAAAAATAAGAGAGTATCTGATTAAAATTACAAAGAAAATTTATACAATGCAGTGAAGTATGGTCTGGATCTCTATTGGTCAATGAATATCCAAGAAATTCACCTTTTGCATGTTAACATCTCTATCTGGAATTAGTTCAGTCACTGTGTCTTCCACTTATTTCCCCAAGATAAATAAAATATTGTGTGTTTAAAAAGAATAGGAAATATTTGGCTTAGCACTAATATCTGTAACTTAAGGATGGATCAATCTGCATGAGCGGTAAACAGGATGATGCCCGCTAGCAACCTCTCCAATTGTCATTCATATTTTTGGCTTTTGGCACGAAGCTGCTTATGACAGGCACACAACTTCCAATATCCTCTGCCACATCATATTCATTCACAGGGCGTTGAACCTTTCTGAGTAATTTCACACATATCAGTGCCTATAATTGTGACAGGCAGTCCAATAGTATATGCTTCACTGATGTGTGCTAATCCAGGATGATTGTTTTTAGTCAACACATTCACCGCAAAGAATGGCTATCAGCTTTAGTAGTTATTTTCACCGCTCGCTCTCGCTCTCTCTCTGTTGACAGTTTTTAAAAGTGTCTTAGCATGTCAAGCTATGCAGGATAGCTAGTGAGCCCACCTCATTGTTTTCTGTAGAATGTAATTCTCTCTAATATACTGTATTGCCATGGCTGTTGATACCAAAATTTCCCTGACCTGGTTTCTATCTTCAAGCATAGAGCTATTTGGGGACACGAAGTATCGGAGGAGTACTTTGTTGCTCATATTAATGTTGCCTCTTTGACCTGAGCAATTAGCCAATATTTGGGACTGTAACTGGGTGGTCTGCTTCTTTAAGGGTCAAGAGGAGATAAGCCAGTCAACCCTGTTCAATTAATCCCTGTTTTGCTACAACTGTGCAGAGATGGACTTAAGAGGAAGGAAGTGAAGGCTGGCTGGAGTGGAGAACAGAAGGTTCCGAGAAGCCAGAGGAAAGCATAAAGTAAGCAGATCTGTGGAAGACACCAGGCAGAAAGGCCTGGCATTGGCTGCCTGGGAAGGAGCCCAGGGGGTCTGAAGGGAGAGACAAAAATGAGCCTAGGAAGGGAGAAAACTGAGCCTGGAGAGTGGTCAGAAGAGTACTTGAATCACAAGAGAGAAGACCAACCTCCTTGGGAAGAAGGGGTTTGGCCCAGTTTGAGACCGAGACAAAGACTTTGTGTTTTGTTTGTTTTGAATGTGGGTACATCATGAGGAGTTGGCTTTTGTTAATGACGTGGCTGGAGGCCCAAGTCACTGGAGGTAAACTGAGGCAGAGTTGTTGTAATGCCCCACTATGTCACAAAGAGGCATTCTGGGACAGTGAGGTTTGTGACAGGTGCCCTGCTGGATTGTTTCCATTAGGAGGAGAAATAGATTTTACAAGTCAGGTATATTTGGTGCAGTCTTGTTTGTTTAAAAAGATTGTAAACAAAGTCTTGTTTCCCTGAGCACATAAGAAACAAATGACAGGAAGTTTCTTTGCTATTTCCAAGCGTGCACACACACACACCCCTGCCCCCATCAGTTCTGTGTCCCAAGAAGCTTTGTCTTGCTGTTCCCTCTCAGGGACACATTTGTAGCTGCTTATCTTGATGTCTGTTCACTTTCTCCACCCAACATGCACACGGAGATTGCCAAACAATTCCCTAGCCTACTCAGAACCCCACAGTTTAGGTTCTGACCAGGCCTTGCCATGCAGCCCAGTGCTTTGGACTGTTGGCTTCTTCTGTTCCAGCTATCTTGCTTCATAAAGGGGCTTAATATCACCTTCCATTTAGCCTGAAAGAATGATGCTTAGCACACCCACCAGCTTTACCAGATCTTTAATAGCCTATCCAGGGTGGCAGCCATTCATTAACATTTTCCAGCAAAACATTAACGTTAGTCAGTTCTGTTGTGGGGGAGGGAGCATTAATATTATTTTCCCCAGAAACCCTGCATTCTTCTCAGAGGCAACAATAACATAAGAATCCTGTAGCTTAGTACCTCCTTATGTGTCTTGTGAGGCATCTCTTGCTAATCATCTAAAGGATTGTAAGTTCTTTTGTCAAAGCAAGAGTGTTCCAACACTGATGAAATTTTGAATTTACTGCAAAATATTTTTAAGATTTAATAATAAAAGGATATGACCTGCAAGAGTTCAAGTCTAGAACGAATGTGATTTTTTTGTTTGGCTTTTTTTTTTTGGCTCTCTTTTTTTTTGGCTTTTCTTTTTCTTTCTGTTTATTCTTATCTCTTCACCTTAGTAATGTGAAATTTCACAGCCAGGGTATTACCTTCAAATGCAGTTCATTCTATCCTGTGGGACAAAGGACATTTCATTAGTTCCTTCCTCCTCTTCATCCCTTTCACCTTTCATTATTGGTTAGATTACAAAAAATTGTACAACTCCTACTACCACCATACTACCAGCTGTGCATCCCTTTGAAGTCTTAATCCATCATCCCTACATTTCAAAGTTTCAGCAGGACTTTAGCAGCAGACCCTTGTCTGTTCTAGAGATCAGTTTATCTTGGTCACAGCACAGACATTAGCAGATCTGCATATAGAGAGACAACTTCTTGGCTCTTACATTTAATGCAGTATTGCCAACCTCAAACATTCAAAAAATCATGAGTCTGACCACCCTCTTCATAACATTTACATAAAACATCTTTGAGGTTCTTTTTATTTATATATGATGTCAAAGTCTCTAGGGTTCATATTTTCAAGCTTTTTTCCATAACCATGTGGGCTAGAGCCTCATGTAGTTATGAATCCAGGAGCTGGAGATCAAAGAAAAGTGCCAAATATTAAGGCACTTGCACAAATCATGAGAGTTGGCAACATTGTTAATAAAGGGATATAAAGAGAGCACAGGGAGCCTTCTCATCTCTCTCTTCCTCCCTCCTGTTGGTTGTGAGACTGTGTACCTACCTATGGTGCAGCCAGAAATGAGATTGCAGTTCATGTAGGCATATCTATGCTACCTTTAACTTAGACTACACAAATAAAAATAGTGTTGCAGTGACAGCACAGTGGGTTCTGGGTAGGCTCCTACAGCCAGAGCTGAAGCCCACACTGCCATGTTTTCATTGCTATTTTTATCTGCGCTAACTAGATTAAATCTAGCAAAGGTATGCCTACGCATGCTGCATTCACACCTCTGACTGCAGTGTAAATACACCCATTGTGTTTGGCTCTCCTCAGGTCCTGTCCAGAGCTTGCTGCCAAAGCATGTGTTCAGAGCATCCTGCAGCCATATGGGGGTCCCCTCCAATTCAAAGACACTGAAATGTTGGTGTGCTAAGAAATAGGGTACAAGCTGAGTCGGATCTCAGTGCTGACAATTTGAGCCCCCTGGAGAGTCAGAGGGTCTCCACCTTTAATGAGACTTTGGTTTGAGGACAAGGGGGGCTCTATGCAGCACTTTGGAGCAAGTCTTCCAACCCAGGTGGACAGACTTGGTCTAGTGGGACTCTCACTACCACTGTGTAGACAGCACTGTGAAATTGCGGTTGGGGTTCTGAAGAGCCCCATAGCTCTTGGAAGGGAAATATTGTATCTTTTCAGCACTTTAGCTCCAGCCTGAACTGCAATTTCAAAGTGCTGTCTACACCAGCTATGTTTAGAGCGCTGGCACAAGTCCCACTAACCCAAGTCTGTCCACCCAGGCTGAGAAGCTCACTCCAAAATGCTGTGTAGACATACCCAAAGGATTGGACATGGTCAGCAAGGGGTCCTTTGTGTCCTAATGTAAACAAAATGTTTGTCCCATTGCAACACTTTCAAAAGCAGAAGCAGATGTGGAACAGCTGATCAGCTGTGTATCCTTCTCTCACCTTGAATCGGTAGCTCCTACTCCATCCACAAAGAGGCTAGGTGACAGAACTGCAGATGAGCAGCTGCAGACATTTGCTTTCATAGATCTCTTTCTGCTGATGGTCTAAAACCTTACTCCTCACTCTATCTATCTCAAGCCCTGGGGACAAAACAGGAGGTTGGTACCACAACTCCAAACTTTTTCCACTATGCCGATAATTGTGGCACAAAAGAAGCCAGAATTGACATGGAAGATTTCTTCTACCCTGCTACCCCACTTATTCTGCCTGTTCTTGAATAAGCAGCTTAGTAGGACAGTCAGAAGGAAGCACAGTCATCTGCAGGGGCTTTAGAGAAGAGGGAGAGAGTGTGGAAGTGAGGTTCTCCAACAGGAGAGAGATGTAAATGAGAGAAGCAATTGGAAGGAGGCACAGACATGGGTGAGCAAGTATTCCTGAAGGAAGGGAGATTCATATGAGGGTCCTGAAGGCATTGGAAGTAAGAGGTAGAGTCTGCAGAGGGAGTTCCGGGGTATCTCAGATGGAGTGCAAATAGGAGGATTGCTTGCATTGCCCTCAACAAACTCAGAACACTTACAGCCCTGGATTAAGATATTATAATCAAATCCTATCCTTCATGGCTTCAATCAATCATCTATAGAGATGAGGAAGGATTTTTCCCTCCAATGTACAAGTGGCTAGATGTAGTCAAGTGCGGAGCTAAGAAGTGGGAGGTTTACATTTCTCTGAACCATCAGATTGACCACAGTGGGGACAAGATACTGGATGGCGTAGCCAGGTGTTCTGAGGTGGTATAGAGAAATTTCTTTCTAGATACCTTCCTGAGGTGTCCTGTTCACATGCACTGCGTCAAGCTGATTGTCAGAGTTGGCATCAAGAAATAATTTTCCCCCAGGTCAAATTGGCTGGGACCTTGGGGGAGCAAGTGTGAGGCAGGTGGGGTTCGCTTCCTCCACAGCATGAGGCAAAGTTTGCCTGCTGTGATCAACTGGGTATTATCTCACCTAAATCAATTCCCTGCCACAATAGGGACCTCAAGCCTTGGTGGTGCCTTGGTTTTTCCTATTCTCTCCCTGTGGAAAAGTTTACTTTCCTGATGATGGAAATATTTTAGTCTCACTAAAGTATTCGGGTAAAAATGAATGGCCAGTGTTATACAGGAGGTCAGACTGGATGATCTCATGGTCCCTTCTAGCATAAAGTTCTATGACACTTTGAGAGAAGGCATCAGCTTTTACCAGCATGGGCTCCTGCGCCTCTCTAGCTCCCTTTTCCTAAACGCCACATTGGTCTTTACTGTTAGAACCCTCCAGTTCATTTACCTACTATGGCTTCTAGTTACTGCTTAAGACATAGCTCTTTGTGTGTCCTCACACTACATTGTGTAATAAGTGAGTGATACCTCGCTCTAAAGAAGGAGTACACAAAAGGAGGGAGACTCAGACTGCTATTGTGGAGAGTGAGGAAAATGGGAAATCAGGGAGGAGACCTATGAAAGCTGTAGTAGGATGGAGGCAGTGTCCTGTCTCAGTACAACAAAAGAGTTCATAGTTCAAATGGTTGAACTAGAGAAATTTGATTGTGGCAATATGGTCAGCTGGTCTTTCCGAATCTGGAATTTTGGGTGAGTCCAGAAGGCTTCTGGTTAATAGAGAAACACAAGAACACCACCAAGGTAAATGGTCTGATATTTGCAATGGGTGATTATGATATCCTCTGTACCTTACCCTGACAAGGTAAAGAAAAAATACAGAGTGAAAGAGGCTTTTGATGCCCATTTCACAAACAGACAGAATATCTTATACAGGAGGGTCAAATTTAATAGGAGATGCATGGAACAAGGGGAAAGAGCTGAACCTTTCATCACTGAAGTTTATAGTCTTGTTGAACATTGCAAGTAGAACATTGCAACTACTAAAAGAAGAAGTAATAAGAGACCCAGGATATCTGTGGTATGGCTAGCAACTGGAGCCCCACTTAGGGGAGACTAATCCCCTGGGTCCACTTTTTCCACACACCCCACCCTCAGCCTGAGCTGCCCTGCCCCAACCTCTGTGGCCCAATCTTTGAGCCACCCTGCTCGCCCCCCATGATCCAAACCTCAAGACCCCTTGTCCACCTCCACAGCCGGAGCCCCGAGACCCTCCACAGTCAGAACTCTAAGATTCTCTGCCCTGCTCCGTGTCCTGAGCCCACCTCCTATCTCTGCGGCTGGTGCCCCAAGACCCCTGCCCTCCTCCCCCTCCGAAGCCAGAAGAGCCCCAAGCCAGCCAGAGCCCTGAGCCCCACCTCAACTTCCCAAAAGAGCCCGGGATGGCAGGAGGCCCCACAGCCGTGCTTCTCCTCTGTAGACCCCAAACCGTGCCATGAAAATTCAAAAGCTCTTCTCTTGTTCTCTCTTCCAGAAGAAGAACCTGAGCTTTTGCTACGCCCCATGCAGGTTCCGGGGTGGCTGAGGTGGTGGTATGTGTTACTCAGCATCCCGGGTTCAAGAGTAATCTCCCTGGAGCCCAGGGAGATTATTACTGAACCCAGGAAGCTGAATAGCACATACTGCCCCCTCAGCTGCCCTGAAACCTCCATGGGGCATAATAAAAAGCAAAAATTTCCCCTGCCAAATCCACAATTGGGGGCCTGTAGCAGCAGCTGATCTAGGAGAGGTAGAGCTTTCCCTGGCCTATTATACCCATCGCCCATGTTTGGTGGTATGAGAGACACCAGCTTATCATCACAGCTTCAGTTACATCCAGATCTCACATTAGCAAAAGCTGTAGCAAAAGTGAGAATGGAAGAAACAATAAAAGGAACAGCAATGTGCTTTACATGCTAGCAGCATAGAAGAGACTGCATCAAGCAATATTAACAAAGTAAACAGGAAAGATTCCAATAAATCTTTTTTAGAGATGGGGTGACCATATCTGCAAGCAGTATTCAAGATGTGGGCATACCATGGATTTGGATAGAGGCTGTATGATATTTTCTGTCTTATCTATTATTTCTTAATGAATCCTAAAATTCCGTTCACTTTTTTGACTGCCACTGCACATTGAATAGATGTTTTCAGAGAACTATCCACAATGACTCCAAGATCTCTTTCTTGAGTGGTAACAGCTAATTTACATGCCATCATTTTATATGTATAGTTGGGATAATGTTTTCCAATGTGCATTACTTTGCCTTTATTAACACTGAATTTCATCTACCCTTTTGTTGCCCAGTCACCCAGTTTTGTGAGATCTCTTTGAAATTCTTCGCAGTCTGCTTTGAATTTAACTATCTTGAGTAGTCTTGCATCCTTTGCAAATTTTGCCATCTTACTCTTTATCCCTTTTTCCAGATCATTTATGAATAGCACTGGTCCCAGTACAGACCCATGGGGGACACCGCTATTTACCTCTCTTAATTGTGAAAACTGACCATTGATTCCTATCTTTTGTTTCTTTCTTGAGGTCTCCACTGTAAGGAGCACCTCAATTTATGCCTCCTAAATTGTGGACAACTCAGTTCAGATCTCCTGAACAAAGGACACAGTCAACTAAGGAGATAACACCACAGTTATTTATTTATACTACTTTAATTTGCTGGGATTTTTTTAAACAAAAAAAATCCATGGAATTGGTGGAGTGATTCTGCTGGATGGACCAGAATTATCCAGAAATTGGGTATGGTGGGCACTAGGCAGGCTCATTAGCTGTTTGAAACTATTTGGGTCCATTGTGCACAAGCACTCCGGCAAGATACACCCAGAGGCACACTCTGGGATTGGAGCCATTGGAAGCGGGGAAAGCTTATTAATAGAAGAGGGTGCCAGACTGGAGGATTCTGTGGAGCAACAGAAGGACCAGAAGGATGTCATGAAAGGATTGCATTCCAGGGACTTTACTAGTTTGTTGGATTTAAACAGCAGAATTTCTCACCCCACAAAAGAGAGGTGGATTAGAATTACTGCAGTTGTGCAAGTTGCAGACTGTTGTAGAGACTCAAAGGGATTTTAAAGGCGAATGCAGGTCTATCACTTGTTCCCCAGATTGTAAGGCACTGGTGTGTCCTACAGGAGGTGTGGACTCCATTCTACAGAGACTAAGAAGGATAAATCCTCCCAGAGAAAAGCCCTAGAGGAATGTACAATTATATTTTGCATTTGAACATTGGTAGTATCAAGTACTTAGAAACCTCCCCTGAAAGTCTTGACTTTAAAATAGCTATTGACAATATTTACAGTTGTTTCAAAGGTTATAAGTAATTGTCAAGCATTCATATATAGCAGAAAAATTAGTAAACATTTTCCTTTAGAGATTGCCATTTTCCTAACAGAGGTTTAAGTCATTATAATATATATATATATATATATGTATATATATATATAGTGACAAAGTTCCGAGTCTGTATTTGTGGGTCCTGCACTTCCTGGCAGATTTAGGGGCCTCAGAAACTAATCCAGGCCCCAGAGTGACCTCCCTTTCTCAGTAACTAATTAGGGGAGGCAGAAAAGGGGGAGCCTGGGCCCACCCTCTATTCCAGGCTCCAGCCCAGGGACCCTAATAGTATCAGCTAAGATGGCTGACCTTTTAGGCACAAAACACAATACAATTCCCTGGGCTACTTCCCCACAGCAGTCCCCGCTTCTTCAAACTCCACTTCATCCTTACCTCAGGGCCTCCTTCCTTGTGTATATGTTGTCTACCACTCAGTCTCACCAACAGCACAACTTACTCCCACAGCTCCTGACCTCCACACCCACCTGACTAACTGGGAGGGTTTTTAACTGGTTTCAGCCAGCCCCTGATTGGCTTCAGGTGTCCCAAACAGGCCAGCTAGTTCTGCTGCTTTCTAGAAGCTTCTTAATTGGTCCCAGGTGTCTTGATTAGCCTGGAGTAGCCTTTATTTGGCTATCCAGGGAACAGGGACCTGCACATCCTGGGGCTGATATACCTGCCTTCCAGCACTCTCATACCCTTCTGGACTGACTCCGTCACAATACACATATATGTATATAAAAATATAAAAGCCTGGTCTGCTCTGCAGCCGAACGGTAAATGGAAGTACAGGAAAGGAAAAGAAACATTATACCTGAGCCATGACACATCCACTGAGGACATAGCTCAGGTTATTCAGCTAATCTCCAAACTAGAATTCCAGACTTTTGTACCTTTTTTTTTAACTCTCATGTTGCATTTTTTGTTTGTTTTTTTCAGCTGAATTCAAAACAAGACTCAATGTTCCCTTGATAGAGAAATAAAGTCTGTCTGTTGCAGTGGAAAGAATGCTTGGGACCTTCTGAGGTGGAGAACTAGTTACTAATAGAAAGTATTTGAACTGGGTTGGGTCAACAGTCTGGTTCTTTTGCTTTCCTGAGGCTTCATACATGTTCTTCATGTCTTCTCAGCTTTCATTTTTTTAAAAAAACCTGAAGCCTTCATAGTTGCAAGAAACAACTTCAAAGCATGAACCAACTGTAACCAATGCAGTTATGTCCACCTGAGTTAGCACAGAGCTGAAGCACCATCTCTGGGAAGTGTGCACTCCTCAGTGGGTTGTTAACAAAGATACCCATTTTGATAATTGCAATTATCAACATGTCATTATCATTGTTACTTATTTCACTACTGATCAAAGCACATGGAAAGGAACAACAGGATAATGTTACAAAAGTCAACTCAATTATCTATGAGGTATCTCTCATGAGTGGGTGGGTAGTCTTTAGAGCAGTTAAGGAACTCAGAGTTATAAGGCAAATGGTGACAACCCTGCACTGGTTTGGATTGCACCCCACAATGTGATAGACTGACACCAAGAGTCACCCACAAACAGGGGTCTCTCTAATGAGAAGTTAGGAAAAGACCTCCAGGAAGTTTTCCCGGAAACTCACCTCCTGAAGAACATCAGCTGTCATCTCTAATGAAATCACAGCCAGCAGGGATGGTAGTGTAATCAGCTGTCCTTTAAAAGAGACCTGCTACTTTGTGTGATTTACTTTTGGGTCAGCTGATATTTAGAGGTAAATTTAGAGGTTATTTATATGCTGATAATTCAAGGGCAGGATATGCTGTAAAGACACCTGTTTCTAAATGGCTGCTTTTTATGGGGACCCAGAGCTATGATCTAGGGGGGCCCAAATGCAGCGATGTAAGGGGTTTGGTAGTCTTACTTTCCCCTAATTTCCTTGGTGGCTCTACTAAGGCTTGTGAAAATCCATAAGTGCAAGTTTTAAGGGCATCCACTGTATAAATACACATTTAAAATCTTCTGAAAGAAATGCTGATTTACAAGACTGTTGAAATCTAATAGATAAGGTAATTGGACAGATTAATCCCTCATCTGGTAAGGATCAAATACAGGGGCCATTTTTCTGTTATGTGCTGGGTACTGAACAAACACAATGTCACTGATCCTTGATTGAGGTCACCTCTATGCTATTTCTGGCTTAACTTAAATGATTCAATTTGTCAGTTGTATGAAGTTTTTATATGATGTACATGGTCCCAGAATAGATGTGTATTTTAAAATAAATAAGTTTATACTTATCTGTTATATAGCAGTCGATCTCAAAGTGCTTTCCAAAGGTCAGCATTCACTTTTTACAGGTGGGGAAACTGAGGCACGGGGCATTGAAGTTACTTACCCAAAACAGTAGCAGAGCCAGGCATACAATCCAGATCCCCTGCCTCCCGGAATCTTGTCCTTGAGCCACGCTTCCCCCTAGTCTGAGAAGATCATTGTTGATTGCATCGAAACAGTCTCTGGATACCCAAGACTCAATATTTAAAATGTTGGAAGGACTAAACTAGCTGGTTCCTCTGCAAATATTTCAGTTCCAGTAAGTTGTTAAATAAATCATGGTCTGTCAGGTAAATCACTGAGTAACCTACTGTTATTAGTTTCAGCTCACTGCTTGTAGCCTGCGGAAATACTACACTGTGCGTAAACTTTAAAAGCAATTTCATAACCTTAAAATGCCACTGATTTACCATCCATATTGCTATAATTATATCAAATCATTTTATAATATTCTAGGGAAAAAACTGACTAAAAAGTAATTATGGTAGGTCCAAGTTCATTTTGCAGGAAACAACTGCCTGACCGTGAAGCTGTTTCTTTTTTATTCAAGTACCTATTTTACACCTAATATTTATTTTTAAAGTAACAGTCTTCCAGCCATTCAGCACAGATGTAGAAGTTAAATGTTACAGAAAAAAATAGCTAATGCAAAGAGGATTACAAATTTCAAAGTAAGCACGGAATGAGAAGTGAAAGTTCTCAGAGTAACCTTAACGAGCCTCGAAGTAATAGCCATGAATACAAGTTGGACTGTTCAATTTATACATATAATAGACATGCATGTACCTCCCTCAACAAATTGACAAGATATAAATCTTATTTCTCATTCTATGAACCATTGGTGGTACACCCCACCCATGGAGTAACCACCTCATTATTTAATCAGAACAAGAGATCTACTGGAGGCCCGTTCTCTCTATGTATCCTGGTGTCTCTATGCCAGCTCTGTCATCTTCTGTACCTTTTACAATAGAACCAATGTTTTCAGGGCCTCCTCCACTAGTGGATGCCCCTAGAAAAACTGCCTCAAGAGTTTAGGGCTTCCCCAGATTGGAAGGGTCACTATCATATACTGCTGGTGTCCATGAGCTGTGTCCTCCAGGTCCCTCTCAAATACAAATTGCTATACCCATACTGGTTGGAGGAGATGGTAATGTGAAAAATGCTGAGCTCCCTCTACGTGGAAGAGTGAATATCAACTCACAGTAACCTCAGCAGGAGCTAAAGCTTTTAAAAATGGTGTCTACAACAAACAACAACAACAAAAATCCAATCTGTATTCATGTTGATGAGATTTTATGAGGGCATTGTATTGACTAGACTTACAGTTGCAACTACACAATACAAATTGCTATTGTCAGAGAGCCTCTGCCAGAAAAATGACAGACCTTTTAGTTATTGCATTAACATTACACTTTTTAAGAGTAGACCTGCAAATGAAATCAGTAAATCGAACAACCCACAGGAGGGTCCAAAAGCGGCAGAAGTTAAGTAATTCTTTTAGGGCTCTACAGTTATGCACTACTGATACTATAGTAATTTTATTCTGCTAAATGAGTTATTACTATGCCCAATTCTATTCCATTATTAGGCACTGAGAAAGACCCAGACCTTTTTTCCAAGAAGTGTTCATAATTTGATACATCCAGCTACCAGACAACACTGGAAAGAAACGTTGGCCCTCTATGAACAGACATGCTGCAACAAAATAAAAAGTTTCTTTTCAAAAGCCATAGATGTTTTTTTTTCTAGACAATAAGCATTATTCCATAGAATTGTGCAAATAACTGGTTTTTTGGTTCACTGGCAGTGCTAGAAAATAAAATTTTAAAAAGGGTTGACCCAAACAAACTTTTTCAGAACTTTTGTTGAATCAAAGAGTCAGAAAAAAAATTGTTTCATGTTTTTTTATTCTTGTTGCGTTATTCTTCTGGTCCCAAGTGACTGTACATAACAAGTGCTCAGTGCCATGCCCAGACTGTCTAGAAAATTCAGCTTTTAAAGGCAGATACTCTTCTCTACAAATTGATGCAATTTATCAGTGGTAAACAGCAGACACCAATAAACACTATCATCAGGAACAAAGACACCTACCAACAACTGAAAAAGAACAAGAAATGTGCTGGACAGAGCATTTCAAAGGATTGCTGAACAGGGAGTTACCTATAGAGGAAGCAAACATCCAGGAGGCAGAAGATCTTGATATCAGCACAGACACTCCAGCTAAGGAAGAGATCATTCAAGCCATCAAATCCTTAAAAAATGGGAAAGCTCCTGGCAGGGATAACTTGAATCCAGAATTCTTCAAGGTAAATCCTAAATTAGCAGCATCTATCTTGACTCCTCTATTTACATCAGTCTGGAAAAGGGAAAAAGTGCCAGATGAGTGGACCAATGGGGTTATAGTGAAGATACCAAAGAAAGGAAATCTCAGTTATTGTAATAACTGGCTTGGTATCACTTTTATCTGTCCGAAGCAAAGAAATGTGTAAAATCATAATCCAGCATATACCAGAGGCAGTTAATAGGATTCTCAGAAAAAAGAAAGTTGGTTTCTGGAAAAGGCGTGGATGCACAGACCAGATCTTCACTCTATGAAACATAATAGAACAGTGCTTAGAATAACAACAGCAACTCTACATAAATTTCATAGATTAAGAAGCTTCTGATAGCATTCAGAGGACCAGTCTATGGCACATTCTGTGGGCATATAGAATTCCTTTCTGTATAATCAACATCATCAAAAGATTCTATTTCAAATTTACGTGCAGTGTTGATCACATTGAGCTCAGTTTTGAAGTCAAAGCAGGAGTAAATCAGGGGTGTGTCCTGTCTGCAATCCTCTTCAACAATGCCATCAACTGGGTAATGCGGCATACAACAGAGGACATACCAAGAGACATTAAATGGACACTCTTCTCATTCCGTGAAGACCTGGACTTTGCAGATTATGTTGCTCTCATATCACATACCCAACACCATATACAATAAAAAATAACTCAACTCAATGCATTCAGCTAGCAAATTGGAGTGAAAATCAATCACCATAAGACGGATATTGTGACATTTAATATTGCCTCACTATCACCAGTACAGATAGAGGATTATGTTCTCACCAATGTAGAAACATTCACATACTTGGGCAGCACCATCAACCAGGATGGTGGAACAAGCCAGGACATCCGGAACAAAATCAAGAAAGCTAGGAACAGCTTCAGGAGTTTAAATACAGTCTGGAAATCATCAAAATACAACACCAAAACCAAACTCAAGATTTATCAGAGCTGCATACTTTCAACACTACTTTATAGTGCAGAATGCCAGGGAATGAGAAAGCATATGTCCAAACTGTCTCCATACAACCTGCCTCAAAAAAATCCTCTGTACCTCTTGGCCCAGAACAATCCCAAACCAGGATCTACTGACACAGTGCAGCCAAGAGGATCTGAGCACCATCATTGCTAGGAGGCATTGGAGATGGATCGGTCACGTGCTTCAGATGAAAACTGATTCCATCACCAGAGTAACAATAAGATGAACACCTGAAGGCAAGTGAAAACAAGGCTGCTTAAAATGAACATGGCGAAGAGCTGTGGAAGCTGAGCTGAAAAAACCGGATCACAGCTGGGGAACCATTGAAAGATTTGTCAGACACAGACAGAAGTGGAAGAGCTTCGTCACTGCCCTAAACGCCAGAGGAGTAATAGGAACTTGATGATGATGATGATGATGATGATGATGACGACGACATCCTTCCCCATACCATAATGTCACTTTAGAAAATAGCACCACGTGAGAAATTAACCAATGAAAGCTGAGGAGATTTGAGTGGTATGACCGAGATCACATTTATGAGGCTGGCTGTTGCAAGGTGAATTATCTGAATGTAACTCTGTATGATGCTTTAATAGTATTCGAGGAACAACATTCCTGGGACTATAAGAGCTTTTAGTAGTTTGGTTCAACTGAGTTGTTTCCAAAGCAAACTGTATAAAAAGTTATACACATTTTTCTGTTGCAGATATTCTAATGGATATCCCCTACAGTGCTAAATGCTGATAAGCTATCAAGTGGGGTGCACAAGTCAGGGGAATACACAAGGAACTTTCACCCTTCTTTGGTGTCCCCTGTGCAGAGACCAATCACATTCCTCATTCATGAGTTTACCTGAGCCTATGGACTGCTCCCTCTTAGGGCTCCTGGAGGTGGAAAATACCTCAAAGAGGACAATGAAAGGGGAGAGGAGACAGGGCCATAAATCTAAGGGTTCCCCCCTTCTGCACGTGTCAACAGAACTGACTAGCCAGAGTGGGAAGCACACTGTACCTTCTCCCTGAATTCCCTGGAGTCCTGGAGGAATTGTGCCTCCCTAACACACCATCCCTCCCAAAGCTCCCTCAGAGTGTCTAAGCACCAGAGCATTGAAGCGCCGTACTGTTCCCAGTGCAAGGCAGTATGTAAATTGTACACTTTAGCCCAAAGTGTTATTCTGTGCCACAGCAACAGAACCAGTGCCAGTTAGCGATTCCAGCCTCTAATTCTTCACTTCAGCTTTATGCTGGTGTAAATGCATTGATTTCATGTTGACTTGAAGTGGAAGTGAAGCTGGTGATACCAAGTGGAGATACAAGCCCAGAATGCATTTGGTCCAGTGGTTACTGTATTGTTCAAATCCAAGTAAATAAATACTTATTTCATCTAGATGTAACATTGTCTTTCACCTCCTCTCTTAGTTTTGCTTTTATGTTTCTCCCTTTCTCCTTCACTGACAGACACTGCTCACACACCAGAGGAATGCAAGCTGGAAGAACCTGCTACTGTTAGTACGCTCCTGCAAGAACAGGAAAGAGGCACTTGAGGCAGTCTCCCAACTTGTCTGACAAAACACCACCATCGGAACATGAAGAAAAGCAGAACTATTATCTGCTCATTTTCCAGCTCCATCCCTACCTTGAATACACTATCCAGAGATTCACCGCTTTTAAGACCAGAACGGAACATTACAGTCATCTTGCCTGACATCCTGTGCATAATGCAGAATTTCACCCAGTAATTCCAGCATTGACCCAAATAACTTGTGGTTGAACTTAGGAAGACATGTATGCTTGATTTAAGATCTTTATGTTGAGGATCCCCTGATCCTTTGGTATGTTGTTCCAACAGTTAATAACAGTAGAGGCAAGAGTGTAGAAGTTTCTTCATTCCCCACTGCTCCCTTTGTAATCATCTCTGTTGACATTTCCTACTACTTTGCCCACCTGCTCTCCCTCTTATGAGCTACGGAGAGATGGTGATGGACATATGGGCCAACTCTTGGAGATCCCTTCATTTAATTTTCTCTTTGGGTGTTGCAGTCTGAATGGCACTGATGGATCATTTAGAGATAGAACTGCCACATCATTGAAGTATTCTTATGCCCCATCCCATTCCCTTCTGAGGTCATAAAGGCTAGGAACCGGAATCTCTAACGTTCCCTGTGTCATGCTCCTATAACTCTTGTTGGTGGCTGCTCTGACAATTTTTCTTAGCATACTTAATTAACTTTAGGAAAAACAAATAAATATGTACATATACATGTCCTAAGATTGGATATCCTGATAAATACACCAGTGTCCTAAAATTGCTTCATGATAACATGTAAGTGACTGTTCTGAGCAGCACTGGCTCTCAGAGTGAACCTTTCAAAGTACAAACAGGAGTCAAACAGGGCTGTAACATCACTCCAACCATGCTTGCGTTTTTCATCGCTGTCATTCCTTACCTAACTGCTGGGAAGTTTACAGCTGGCATTGAAATGACTTACAGAATGGATGGAAAGCTGTTCTGGCTTAACAGGCTAAAGGCCAAGAGTAAGATTTCCACAACTTCTATTGTGGAACTTCAGTATGCTGATGACACCACAATCTTTGCCCACTCTGAGAAAGATCTTCAAACTATCTTGAATGTGTTTGGTGATGCTTAGGCATGTCTTGGTCTCACTTTTAATATCAAGAAGACTAAAGTGCTCTATCAACCATCTCCAAATGAGGTATTACATGCGCCCTCTATCAAAATTAAAGGCGTGGCACCGGAAAATGTTAATCATTTCCTCTACCTCAGAAGTCATCTTTCATCCAAGCAGATACTGATGCAGAAATTCAACATTTCCAGAGCTGTGCCAGTATAGCTTTTTCTCATTTACGCACAGGGTCTTTGAAGATCATGACATTCGAACGAACACCAAGCATCTTGTTTATCAAGCCGTTATTCTCCCAACACTGTTGTATGGGTCAGAAATTTGGACAACTTATATACACCGCTTGAAAGCCCTTGCGAGCCACCATCAATGCTACCTTCATAAGATTCTGAAGATCAAATGGGAAGACAGGCACACCAATATTAATCTTCTGGAAGAGTCAAAGACCACCAGTATTGAAGCAATGATTATCTGTCAATTCTGCTGGGCTGGTCATGTTGTCCAGATGCCAGACCATTGCCTCCCAAAACAGGTCCCGTTCTCTCAGCTGAAAGAAGAGTACCGTAATGTGGTTGGCAACGGAAATGTTATAAGGGCTTGCTGAAGGACAACCTAAAAAAATGTAATATTGACACTGATACTTGTGAGCTTTTTTCTTGTTCACTGAAACAAATGGCATCAGTGTTTATCCTTGTCTCAGACTGTATTTCAAACACACAGCTTCCATTTAGTGTAAATAAAAATATTCTCTCCTTATTGAAATAGCTCTCATTTCAAGCATAAAACAAGCACTGAAAGAATATGAAATACACATAATTCAAGTGCTGTAATATCTCTGTTTTATGTCTGATGCCAGTACAGGCAGAATACATTGGTTGTAGTGAAAGTATAGGGCATATTTTTTATCCTATCTGCTCAGCATCTGAACAGATTTGTTTCTATATGACAGGTGTACTGCAATAAATACAACACAAATAAGTGGCTAAACTTTGGGCCTAGATCTGGAAACTCTCTGTACATATAACTTCCATTGAGTTCAGGGGCAGTTCTGTACACAGACAGCATACAGGATCAGGCTCTACAAACCCAAATATTCACAAGAGTGGTGATTTTGAGTGCCCAATTTGAAATACTTCAAAAGAATTTCAGAGCATTGAACAGCCACCCTCTTAAATCAAATCCCTCTAAGACATCCCAAGTTGGGGATCCAAAAATTGAGGCACCCATATTCATTATTCTGCTTTTAAAATTTTAGCCTACAGTGTGTTCAGGTCATTATCATAATAGGCTCTAACGGCTTTCATGGGAAGTAGGAAGTAATAAGAATATAATTTAAGAGAAAAATCTACAAGATTTATTTTAGAAATGGAAATAGTGAAATAAAAGAATGTGTCTGTAATGTGGTTAGGGACTAATGGTATGCTAAGTTAGACTAGCACTTCAATTATTAGTTCATAGAAGTGAGAGATGATTAATCACCCAGTCCATCTCTTCATCAAATGTGAGAATGTCTCAGCAGCACATTTTTTATTCTAATCCACTTTTAATTGTCCCAAATGATGGGACTTCCCATACTTACTTTGGGAGACTATTCCAAAATGGAAAACTTTGCATTGTTAGGAAGTAATTTATATTATTCAGCCAGAAATTTTCTTTCCTTATTGCATCTCATTACTTCTAGTTATTCCCCATGTACCACACTAAATACTAAAGAGGGAGAGGATATGAGATTCTGTACTTGTTTGAAATATTATTAATAGTAGGGGCATAATTTGACAATTGTATAGTGATAGCACCTAGAGGCCAGCTAGTTTGGGGATCCGTTATGTTAGGCACTGTACAACCACAGTTAACGATAGACTTTGCTTCAGATAACTTGCACTTTAGAGCTACTGCTTAGGCAAGTGATAAAAATTTAACCCTTTGTAATATTTTCTTATGTTAATTCCTCTAGCTTCCTCATCATTTTTATTGCTCTTTGTTTGAACTCCCTCCTTAAGTTTGTTAATAATTTTCTAGTAATGTGGTGCCTGGAACCGAACACAATATTACAGGTGCTATATACAAGAACCACCCTGCTCCTTGACTACACTGTAAT
This sequence comes from Dermatemys mawii, assembly GCA_007922305.1. Lineage (NCBI taxonomy): Eukaryota > Metazoa > Chordata > Testudines > Dermatemydidae > Dermatemys > Dermatemys mawii. Next base: position 51,089,127 of record ML677333.1, on the reverse strand, counting down.
GTGATAACTTTGAATACATACATTTCCTCTGTCCAAGGCTAAGAGGACATCATTCCCTTGTACTGTTTTAGTAAAGTTCCTTCTTCTGAAGTCTAACTGTGATCAGTCAAGGATATTAGCAGAGATCAGATACTGCTGAAGTTATTTTGCCACCAGAGTCTTTATTACCCTACCCAAGAAATGGAGGATAGACATAGGACAGCAGTTAGTGATATTATGTGTCATTTCATTGTAACTGGTCAGCTGCCCTCCCTGAAGGAGATATTAATTAACTTTGTTAACCAAGAGTCCAGATTCCACTCTCTGATTTTCAACAGCCATAAGGGGCACTGGTCTTCTTATATAATAGCTTAGACATCGCTCTGTGCTTTGTAAATCTCTGGTTACTCAAATGCACCAAATTCAAGGAAATTTTGAGTTTGCTATGCATTCCTCTGACTCAGATTTGTTGGACCCTAGAAAGAACAGATACAATTGTGCTTTTCCACACACTAGATTGAGAATTCCTCATAACATATGTGTGAAGGCAGAGTTGATTAGATAAATCACTATTCACAGCAGTTCTATGGATCAAGACTTCACAGAAGCTATAGAAGAAAAGCTTCTCTGAGCCTCTCTCACAGCCATTGGACCGGATTGCATTTATTAGCTGTAGCTCATTGGTTTCAGAACACATTAAATACACCACCACTCTAATCCCCTGCATTTGTACACTATCTAATGTTCATCAGCAGTAACCCAAGATAATATGTAGGATCCATGCAGAAGGTGGGAGTACTTTGGGGCTACCATACCAGCAGTTGTATACTATTACAAGTGATTATAGTACCTAACAGGTATATGAATATACTGATCCCACGGTGAGACAGCTTTGTGCTGTAGACTCATTGAATCCCTGAATCTTCATGAATAGACCAACACGTTCACTACCCATAAATACTACACATATAAAATTATGGGGTCTAAATTAGCTGTTACCACTCAAGAAAGAGATCTTGGAGTCATTATGGATAGTTCTCTGAAAACATCTACTCAATGTGCAGTGGCAGTCAAAAAAGTGAACAGAATGTGGGGCATCATTAAGAAAGGGATAGATAATAAGACAGAAAATATCATATTATCTCTATATAAATCCATGGTATGCCCACATCTTGAATACTACATGTGGTCACCCCATCTCAAAAAAAGATATATTGGAATTGGAAAAGGTTCAGAAAAGGGCAACAAAAATGATTAGTGGTATGAAACAGCTTCCATATGAGGAGCGATTAATAAGACTAGGATTTTTCAGCTTGGAAAAGAGACAACTAAGGGGGATATGATAAAGGTCTACAAAATCATCACTGATATGGAGAAAGTAAATAAGGAAGTGTTATTTACTCCTCATAACACAAGAACTAGAGGTCACTAAATGAAATTAATAGGCAACAGGTTTAAAACAAACAAAAGGAAGTATTTTTGACACTGTACAGTCAATCTGTGGAACTCCTTTCCAGAGGATGTTGAGAAGGCCAAGACTATAACAGGGTTCAAAAAAGAACTAGATAAATTCATCAAGGATAAGTGCATCAATGGCTATTAGCCAGGATGGGCAGGGATGATGTCCCTAGCCTCTGTTTGTCAGAAGATGGGAAGGGTGACAGGGAATGGATCACTTGATGATTACCTGTTTTGTACATTCCCTCTGGGGCACCTGGCATTGGCCATTTTCAGAAGACAGGATACTGAGCTAGATGAACCTTTGGTCTGACACAGTATGGATCTTATGTTATGTACCCATCAGGGAAAGGGGATAGTTGGCTCAGGGAAAAGGCTTAGTCCACCTTCCCATCTATACAAACACACACACTGGGCCAAAGATTAGATGCAGTGGATCAGCATTGTGTGCAAATCTAGAGACAACGTGGAAGAATCACAAGCTAGGCAAGACCAACCTGAGTCCATAAGCCACATGGGTATTGATGTCTTTCAGGAAATGAATTTAGGAAGCTCCATTACCAAGGTGGAGAGCATCTTTGCTAGTGAAATAATGCTAAGATTTCCCCAATGGCAGATGTTCACACATCCATATCACAATTAGAGCTGGTCTAAAATTTTTCAGAGTGTTTTTTTTTTCTAATGGAAAATACTGATTTGTCAAAACCAAAACTTTTCACATGGAAGGGTCATTTTCTATGAATATTGATGTTATGGTGTGACAATGGCCCTTTAAAAGGGAGCAGACAGTGCCCCTGTGACTAGGCAGCTGACTGTAGTTGCGTTTTAATAGAGGATACCATGATTTAGACAGAGAATGACCAGGTGAGGTGGAGTCAGTCAGGAAAGAGTGGAGAGAGTGACTATGGGGCTCTCACAGTTTGCTCTCTGATAATAGGTTGCCTTGGAGAATTAGGCAGGGCTTTATTTGTGTCAGGGCTGAGCCCTCGAACCTCTAGGCTTAGCAGTTCATAGCTTTGGCCCCTCTGGGCTTGTCACCTCAGTTATGAAAGTATAAAAGTTGCTTGAGCTCCAGACCATCTTTCATTAATAATTAAGCACTGAGCTAAGCTAAGTCCCCTGGAAAAAGAAGTAGGACTGCTAGTGTCCCCTCAGAGGGGAGGTGGAAGGAATCTAAAATAGGGAATTCTTGGGAGCTGTAGGCTGGGGCAAGTTGAGGAACTATGGGGTTTTTTTGTGGTGGGGGAGGTTGACTGAATTTTGGATAATAAAATTGCATAAAGGCAACTGTGGGGGCAGCAGTGAGCCCTTAGCAAGTTGAGGAGAAGCCCTGCCTTGTTAGAGTTGGTCAGGAAGATTTCTGTGGTCCAGGATGAAATTCCTGGTCAATACCAGAGAGGAACTGAGACCCACCCCAGAACAACAGATCTCAGGGGAGTGTACCAAACACCAGGTTATATAAGGCCAAGAGTCAAGTCCCTGCTCTGAGGCTTCCACATCCCAGATGAGTGCCCTAACCATGGGGCTATATACTCACTGGCTCTTGTGGCCTCAAGCAACATTTAATTATACAAAGTGAAACAGCAACAACAAGAGAGAGAGACTCTATAGCCCAGCCTGCCTTATTGGGAGCAAGGACATGAATAGGAGTCTTCTATACATCAGGTGAGTTTCTAAAACACCAGGGATAGGTGCCTCTTTCTCTGGTTTAGACCAGTTCAGACAAGGACCTGTTTCATACACTTGAATGTTATCCTGGGACAGGAAAATCCTTTCCTAGCCAGCTCTAATCTCCACCACAAAAAATTAAAAAGTGGGGGGAAGGGATTTAAACATCACTTAAATGACCAAAAGGAAGAAGCCAGGGCTTTTTCTGTATATAAGTAGGGGCTCAACTGACACTATCCTCTTCAGAGAAAGTGTTTGTCTTTGTTTCTCTGTATGTGTTTAATTAAAATATGTTTGGTAGCTATGGGGGGCGGGGCAGGGACTCCCTCAAGTCCCCTCTAGATTCTGCTTCCACTGCTGTATAATCTCCTCCTCCTCTCCACCACCCCCAGCAGATACCCCAGGACAGTGGAGGAGTTTTTCAAGCAACAAAACAAAGATTCTCTTCCTTCCCCAAAGGGAGCACACAGGAAAACAAAGTGAGGCAAGGGTGACCTGGATCTCAGCCTTTCTGGATCAGCCCTTTGGGTTTAATCTAAAATAGGGTCTACGTCCAGCCCCTCCACTTGGGGCATACAGCTCTGAGGCTGGATCCTGCAGCTTTGGAAGAGGTGAGGGCCTGCTGCTCTCTCCCTCTTAGTAGACACATCTCTGCTGTCTGAGGCAAGGTAGCTGCCTTCTTGTGGCAGTCTTCCCTTTTAAGCTCCCCCATCTTCCAAGTAAAACGAGCCTTGCAGGTGCACCTCTTTGGTGCTGAACAGGCCCTGAAGAGTTAGTCAGTCTCCTCTATGAGAGTGAGAGTGTGTCCCTTCAAAGTAGGAAAATTTAAAGTAGCCATAAATCAAATAAATCTTGAGATCCTTTGATTTAAAATAAAATTCATATTAAAAATAATATATACAACAAATTTAAAATGACCAAATGCTATTTAAAATCATTGAAGTATTCAAATAGATCAAAATAACATTGACTGATTCCAAAGATGACTTGGGCTGTGACTTTTATTCCTACTATGTCTACTCCTCACTCTTGAACGTGAGAAATAAAAACTCAGAATAGTCCCCACTGATTCATTGGTGAGAGACTAAAGTTTGCATTTGCAAAATTTCTGTGGACTGAAGTCCAATGTTATCAGCACCTCCAGCCTCTGCATTTATCTTATACTAGAATTGCCTCAGGGCTGTATTACTACTGCAGGCATGTGCCACACAGGGAAAAAGTTAATGGAGCCCAAGTTTGCTTTCAAATCAGAATCTCCTGCTGTGCAAACCTTCCAAATCTTAATTCATTATCTTAGTATCAGCTCACTGCCGAAAGAGCAGGAGGAACAAAGTAATATATTTCATTCCATCTTTCAAGTCACCTATAGGCATTAGAGATCCAGATGTAGGATTTTAGTAACAATTTTGACCCAGGCTCTTGGGAAACTAGTGGATATCTCCAATTCCCAGCAACCAAGCCCGTTGTGACTCCTGTATACAAAGCTGTTAATGAATTGTGTGCTGTGAATAATCTTTGCAGATATGCAATAAGAAACACTCCACAATAAAGGGTTCAATATAGAGGGTCTAGCCCACAGGACATAGTGAAAGCTGGCCAGAGCAACTATATCAGAGGAATAACATGGGTTAAACATTTTCTTTTGTCTGGATGGACACTAGCAAGTTAACTAGTTCTCACTGACATTTAGTGTAATCCAAGAACCAATGAAAATAACATTGCTAGGTTCAATCCGTCTACGGGGCTACTTTCTGAAACAGATAAAAATAAGACCCACCTAGAACTGAACACGTTTCTCGTTCTGATACATTAATTTAAAACCTCTCTCACTACTTTTGCAGGGAGTTCTTCTCCACTCACAAGCACTCAGCTTTGGGAATAGGGAGCCACAAGTATCTTTTTCTTTGGGGAAATGGAAAAACAATCAAAAGACATGAAAATCTAGTATATATTTACATACAGGATAATGAGCAACCCAAATCAGTGTATTCAGGAGTTTGGTCAAATCCATAGTTTCAAATAATTGTCTGGCTTCTTGAGATCCAGAATTCTTAGCCCCACCACAGGCCCCATATAAAACCCCACTCACAAGCCCCGTTAGATTCAATGGTAATCAAGGGACATCAGTCTTCTCCAGTCCAGAATGAACTGCTCTGCCAGCTCCTGCTCCAGTGTTCAGCTACCTGGTCCTTTAGCCATGTGTGCCAGGCAGCTCTTTACAAAGTAAGCTGGGCCCAGCTGCTGCTGGACTAGCCTTACAGATTCATTCCGCAAAGAGGCACAGAAACTCCAGGTAGGGAACTGAAAGTAAAACAGGACCCTTAGACAAGAGGAACAGACAGTGTGTTAAAAACTTCAGTACATTCAAGGAAGGATGGCTACAATGCTACCAAATTATATTCACTCACATAGCTAAATTATGAAGCATGTCATGCTCCTGACTTTTGTGTGTGTGTGTTTTTAGTATTTAAAAATCAAGATTATATGGAGACATTAAGACTTATTAGTGGTGGCCTAACTAACTCTTCAGCTGAGACTATAACAGTGTCACTTTTTCCTCCAAAAATGATTGTTCCCGATGCTGAATGCACTTTCAGAAGTCAGATACTGTCTGACTGCATGGATCCAGACCCCCAAACACTTGAATAACAGCCACCGAGTGGACCACAGTTGTTGCTACAATCCCATAACTGCAATAGCAAACACATAGGGTATGGAACACTTGTGTAGCCCCTCTCCCTCAACTAAAAAGAAAGATTCCCCCCACCCCCATATAGGCCATATATTTATTAGTATTTATTTATATGTAAACTTTGTTTGGTTTTAAAGAAGTTACATACATTTGTGCAAAAAGTTCAGTCCCATGAGTTAATCATTAATCCACAGAGTTTGGGTAGGTTTAACAATTACTCAAGCACATTCTCCCACCAGTTTGAAAAACAAAACATAAATTTTTTCTCCTCCAGGCATCACTTTGAAACAAGGCCATGCTCCCAGAATGTAGGTAGGGTATGTGTGTGTGTGGAATCAGTGAGGTGTGATACTTTCTACAATGTGTTTGTATGCTCCTATCAGGTTTCTCAGTGCATGTGAGATAAAAGGAAACACATTCATCCTCTTCACCACCACTACTAACAGCATCTGAAAATTAAGATAATGGGGGTCTGATCCTATAATGTGTTGAGAACCCTTTTCTCCCATTGCATAAATATCTCCCACAAAAGACATTCAGCACCTCAAGGTCAGACTCAATTATATCATTTCTGTGGTAATTTGACAGAAGGTTAATAAATGTTACCAATGTAGTGGAATGTGCTTTTAAGGCTATGTCTACACTTGCATACATATTCAGCTAATTGACCATATACATGTTCGTGCATGTTCCCCATACAGTGTCCGCAAGTACTGTGTACACATGAATGACCATGTCCGCACTGCTGCTTTTGTTACACTTTGTCAGCATTGCCATTTCAGGAGTGGTATCACAGGAGATGCTCTAGGAACCACTTTGCTGGGTGGTGTTGGTATTGTCCACATTTGCTGACAGTAATTCCTGCTCACCTTTCGCTCCTGCCAAACTGTATGGAAGACATGAAGCAAGTGAATGATGATGTGATTCTGTTCATGCTCCTTATTGAAGGACAAATGTTTACGGCGTGCAGTAGATGATTGGCAAGAGACTGGAGGAATCGAGACAGATCTTACTGACATGGAAGATGGCCGACCATGAGAGTGATGACAAGTCATTCTGGTCTCATGGAACAGATACAGTGACTGCCAGTATTGCCATGGGTCCAAAATGGCCACTATACTGGTCCCTGCCACTGCACAGGCCATGGCCCTGCCCCCACCTCATGTCTTCCACAGCCCAGCTGGTGACTGCCCTGCTCTGAGTATCTTCTAGACCCTATCTCTGAGTCGGAAGACAGGAACGGTGATGGCCAGGACTGGGGAGCCAAGGGCAGCTGGACTCGGGAGTGGTGTCACGATGCTGGGGAGCAGCGACACAAGACTTGGGAGACTCGCAATCTGGAGTAGTACCCAGAGCAGGATCTGTGCACGAATGCTGACCAGTGCCAGGATGACTAGGATCGAGAGTGGGACTTGCTGCATGACAGAAATCGGCATGAGATCTGAGCACTGGCATGAGTCTGACTGATGCTATGATTGCGAGTAGCACCAGGACTCTGAGCGGCGCCAGGACTGTGAGCAGTGCCATAATTGCACAGGCGGTGTTGAGGGATGGAGTGTCACTGGTTTGCCTTGAGATGGTGCCATATGTTGTGGTACTGGAGGCTTGGCTCGAAGGACTGGGGACTGCGGTGCCATCATGGTGATGAGGTCCCTTGCGGCCTCAGAAGTGTCTGGGGTGGATGACAATTCCACTTCCTCAGTGACCTGGCTCAAGGAGTCCAACAGCACTGGACTCAACAGTCTCCCTTGTGGGGCCAAAGTCAATGGTGCCAGCTCCAAAGTCTTTGGCCCTGGGTGCTCCTCTTTGGGTCATGCCCCATTGGCCGGCTCCAAAGGGATGGGTTTCTGAGTCAGAGATCCACTTTTCCCTTGCTTCTGTGTCAGGGAATGGGACTGGTGCCAGGTTGATCCCGCTGGTTTTGGCACCTGGGAGCAGCATATTTGCATGTCTTTCCCAGAGTTCTTCCTCAGTGCCACTTCTACTACTGCCACCAGGGCGCTGTGCATTGATGAGCTCAGTGCCGTGTCTTGCCGTGCTGATGTAGGTTGCGATCTAAGTGCCACTTTGATAAGGAGCTGCTTGAGGTGAAAATCTCGCTCCTTTTTTGTTCTGGGGCAAAACCCTTTACAAATCCTGCACTTGTCCACTTCATGTGCTTCCCCCAGACACTTTAAACAAGCATTGTGGGGGTCCCCCGTTGTCATGGGCTTGTTGCAGGGCCTGAACCCCTGGAACTTAGGCCTGTAAGTCCCGCAAGTAGAATGATGTTGGGGCGGAGAGTAAACCCCTCCAGCCCAACAGCTAACTAACTACTAACTAGAACTACACTGACTAAGAACTAAACAGCTACAAAATACAAACAGTCCAAATAGAAGCTAGGGAAATGTGGAGCGCTTGCAAAAATGCCACAGTTCCAATGACCGTCACTGGCAGTAAGAAGGAACTGAGGAGGCACTGGGTCAGCAGGGTCATATATTGAACGCCATGAAGGAACTCCAGCAGGTTCCACAGCCGATCCAATGGGTGCTGCTAGGGGAAAAACTTTATGACGTCTGTGCACATGGTGCACAACATCTACTTGGAATCGATATGAGCAATCACTTGAAGAAGAATTATTCATATTTATTCTGCTGGGACTTTGCTCAGCATCCGGTGCCATTGATCTTGAAGTAATCCTGATCCCATCTCCAAGAAGCTGCAAGGCAGAATGCAGATTTCCTGAAATGGTGTGGGTCCTTCCTCTCAAACGTAACTTTATTTACCTATTTACTTAAAAGATAAACATTGCAAATAATTTAAACACCTCTCTCTTTTTACATTTTATCATTTCTTGTGGTCCTTTATAGTTTCTAAGGGTGGTACTAATTATCAGCCATTGATTTAGTGTTTCCTGACCATACACCAAATGCAACAGGTTTTCCTCCTAGGCAGGAAGAGCCTTTCAGTTAGTCATAGGGGTGTAAGCAGAGGCCAGACATGGTATGGCAAGGCCCAAGAGGGGACAAAGTTGAGGCTTGGACTGGTACTGAAAATGATGTGATTTGGGAGGAGCCAAAGGTGGCATAACTGTTCACAGATCAAAAGAGCTGGGCTCAAACGTGGTGACTGAAGTCCAGGGATAGAATGACAATGCCAAAGGTAGGCCAGGTGCCAGAAGGGAACAGATTTATGGGACTGACATCATGAGTACAAGCATAGCTTATCTGATCTCTCAATCTTGATTTGACACTTATGAAAATCAACATTCTACTTTAGTTTTTTCTCCAGTTAAACTGTAAAATATTTCATGGGATGGAGCTTCCACCATGAAACTGTTATGAGGGAACATAAGAAAAGACATTATTTTAAGTTTATAGGTTGTGAGAGACTACTTGGCTATACGTCTGAGAGGAGGACCAACAAACAGAAACTTCTTACTCAAAAGTTTGCAAACAAAAGAATTCAACAGAAATGTAATTATAAATACTTAGTACTTATGCAGTGAAAATAGATACTGTGAGAAACATCAGGACAATGTACTGAATGAATTGCACATAAAAATTCTAATCAGGATTAAATAAGAGAAAATTCTTGAAATGAGTAGATAACTTTATGAGGAATTAGAGTGAATTATGTACTTTTTCCTTATTGTGACATTGGACTATGGCACATAGTGGTATGCATCAGCAGTGTGGAAAGGATTTCTGGACATCATAATCCAAAGTGAACAATGATAATCAAATGTTGCGGGGAAATGGATATTTACTAATGCAGGCAAGTGCTAAATATTTAAACTCACAGATGTGCTGATGTGCCCTATAAAATAAACTGTATGTATCAAGCTATATGAATTCCTCATTTGAACTCTAGCCACCAATTCATCTATAGCTGAACTACTTCTAAAATTACAAGCTTACAAGGCACTATGGTAATACAAATAATAAATTATATTATTAAGCACCATTAATCCACCATCATATTTTAAATGCCATAATCATATATCCTGCCTTCTTCCTACATGTAAAATTCTTCTCTGTAAATTACAATATCCCAGGGCCAACTGTACACTAATGACAATGACCAGCTTGAAGCCCTACATGCTTATATCTCAGAGGGCCTAGAAGTTTTATCTCATTGCAAAAGTATGATCTCCCACATTCTATTGACACACTAAACACTTGCCTCTAATCTTTGAGGATTCCATAATATTAGACCATAACATTGCGATTATTATTAGGTAGCTGTTTTAGAATATTTTAAAATATATTTTCAATCATTTTAAAACATATTACCAATAGTTCTTCACTCCCTCACACGACTGGCTGTTTGGATGCATGGCAACAAAGGGAGACTGATGGAGGGATAAGAAAACCGGTGCCATTTACAGAACTGGCCTTTAAATTCATGAAGCCTGTGACCACAGTCCCCCAACCCCTGTTTTAGGGAAGCTACAAATGTAAAGAGAATCAGAGCTGTCTAACACATTTCTAGTCCTGTTCCTTGCAAAGAGAACTTGTAAAATGATATATACCCAAGTAAACAAATTGCTAATATTAAAAATGCAAGCAGTCCAGACTCCAGCAGCAGGCTGGAAGCTACCTAAGGTAAACTCAATTTATTATTAAATTAAATAATCAAAAACATAATGTCATTACTATTATTTATATTTAATTCAATAAAAACTTTCATTTTAATTGTTTTCCCTGAAGTTGCCACACCATCAGGAGTGTCATGGAATGCCATGTTGTTGCTGAAGAATGTAGGTTATAATTGCCATGGAATACAAGGGGCTTTCTTTGTGTCTATCATTTTTTAAATAAGACGAGGATGATTTTGTAGCACCTTAGAGACTAGCCAGTTTATTTCAGCATAAGCTTTCGTGGGCTATAGCCCACTTCATCGGATGCATAGACTGGAACAGAAGTAAGATGCATTTATACACACACAAAGCAAAAAAAAAGGTTGTACATTAACATACCAATTCTAAGAGGCTGTTTAATTTGGATGGGCCATTATCAGCAGGAGAAAAAAGTACCTTTTGAAATGGATATCTGTGTCTGACAGGAGAGATACAACTATTGAAGGTAAATTAACTAGGGAAATGCAATCAATTAGTGTAATGAGCGAAACCATTCACAAGTTCTATTTAGTCCTTGGTTAATTGTGTCCAATTTGAAAATTATTTCCAGTTCCTCAGTTTCTCATTGGAGTCTGTTTTGGAAGCTTTTCTGTTTCAGAACTGACACCATCAAGTCTTTAAGGGAATGGCCAGGAAGATTGAAGTGTTCTCCTACTAGTTTTTGAATGTTATAGCCCACGAAAACTTATGCTGAAATAAACTGGTTAGTCTCTAAGGTGCTACAAAGTCTTCCTCATCTTATTTATGGATACAGACTAACACGGCTGCTAATCTTAAACCTAGCATTTTTTACTGAATGTGTAAAAGATATCATTCTGCATTTCTAGGCCTTATCCCTCACTTCACACTCAGCAAAAACTCCTGTCTAAAACAGAGGGCAATTTATTTGATCAAGGACTGCAGAAACAGGCTGTGGCACTTTGGGGACTGACCCAGATTGGTAAAATGGTCAGTTACCACCTGCCTTGTAATCCTGGGAATCTCTGTGCTCCCAGACACAAGCAGCATGTTCACAGTACAATGGTTTCACTCTGGCTTCAGATCAGTTATTCCTTTCAGGGTGACACCAACAACCCTTCTGATCCTGAGTCTCCCCAAAACTATCTCTCCTGCAGTGTCCTGTCCTTATTGGGCATGCACAGAGGTAACACTAACTTTCTTGCCTCCAAAGAGCCAGTCCATAAAACAGCTTGTTAGTTCAGCTGAGGTTATACACTCCAATTTACCACACAGTGAGGGGAATTGAGCCTGACTCCCTACACAATGAATAGGGAGTGGCTTAAGCACTGAAAAAAATTCTTATGAGCATGTTAGGCACTTGTTTCACTCCACCATGTGGGAGATCTAAGTTAAATGCCCCTCTTTGTTGTAGAAGGGAAAAATAATTTGTGGAGGGCTTTTTCCCCCTCTCAGGAGCACAAACCACTAAACTATATTAAATTTCTCCTGAACTATTACTATTACTAATTCTTTGAAAGTCTAAATATTTTTCTCCTGAACTATTACTATAGGAGAAAACTATAAATTTCTCCTGAACTATTACTATTACTATTCTTTGAAAGTCTAAATATTTTTCCACTAAGCTAGCCTAGACTGGTGAATTTAAACAAATCCCCTTTAATTTGATAAATTGGAGACTGTTTTCCCTAAACCAGAAATGTTTTCCCCCGTGTCTGTGTTAAGCAGTGTTGTCACTGCTTTATTTTTACTTGTGAGAGTCTCTTGTTTACTCATAATTGCCTCATTAACATTGTCTGAGAGACACAAGTATCCAGTCATCTGTAACTCTTGCAGTAATCATCCAAGACATGATTAATTGCCTCTGTGTGCTTTTGTTTTTAAGGTCATCCATGTGGCATAAGCATCAACAGATTCCCAGACCTAAGTTAGCATGTCTTGATTTTTGGGGAGGAGGATTAAGCTTTGGCTACTTCTACCATTGCAGCTGTTGTTTCTCTCCCTCTCTCTTCATTCCTACAAGCATTTTTTATTTTTTTGGTAAAAGAACTAAAGCCATCTGAAATCTTTAAAATGCTATAACTCAGTGATTCCCTCTGTAATGGTAGAATCCAATCAATACACTTCCCTCTTGTGGGCTACTGCATTTCCCTCACAGGCACTGGAGATGGTGCCATTTCCTTTACCTCACATGCATCACTTGTTGTTGACTCCACAAACCAAACAATCTCAAATGCTTTTGTAAAATCCTGCGTAGACTATGAAACCAGCTTGCTTTGATTGTTGTTCTCATCAGTACCTCATACTATATCAGAAAATCTCTCAGCAATTTATTTAGTGAAAAAAGATAACTACAATGTTTAGCCAAGCTGCCATGTTTGGCCATGAACCTAGAAACAGCAGGCATATTCACTATTGACATAAATAGGTGCAACTCCATTAGTTTAACTTGGATGAAATTATCCCTATTTGTGCCAGCAATGCATTTGACCTAATTTTCCCAGTGTTCTGAATATAAACTGCTGTAACTTCATGTGCTCCACTATGGCTTTGGACTGTATTTATCATGAACTTTGGTGATTTAATCAACTTATCAAAAGTTTTATTTCAAGTTTTTCAAGAGGCCCAGAATTAATAAGTGGAACCTATCATCCTTCACAGGACGGAATGCTTCTTTCCAACACATCCATTTTCCAAAACGCTGTCACAGATGCTTTCTCTACAAGATTAAGTATTTTTATTCTCACCATCAATTATGTTGTTCTCTACTTAAGAATAAAGCTGCACTGGAAATAAAAAACAAATTTTCTTTTGTATTATATACTAGATCCTACTTGTGGTTGATCTATATACTAGATAGTTGTGGTTATACTTGTGGTTGATTATATACTAGATCCTACTTGTGGTTGAAAATTTGCGTTTCTTGACTTTATATTGCCTTTTTCGATGTTTGGAAATCATAAAGAGTAAATGTCTACCTGAGACATACCTTATGCAATTTGCAGTCTAACATCCACAAACTTAACTATTAAGTGTCAGTGGAACCGCTTTAACAGGAGAGATTGAGGGAGTCCCTACATTACAGTATCCCAGAGATCAATAGTTAGAATACTTTCTGAGGCAGTTGGAGATCTCTTCAGGTCATTTTGCTCCATCAGGCAGAGAAAGGAATTGAACTGAGGCTTTCCACAACCTAGGGGAGTGATCTAACCACTGGACTAAAAGTTACAAGGGAAAGTATAACAACAATAACAACGCTTCCTCCAGCTGGATTTTGAATGAGTCCTAGGCAGGAGAGACTTTCCCTTGATTTTAGGATCATGTTAGGGGTTAGGCATCTAGATGTGTAGAGTGAGGCAACAGTGCGCATGCCCAGAGACAGAAACTTACAGGGAAATTGTAGAGTGAAAATTTTGGGGCCAAGTGACTGAAGGTACCTAGAGGGCTAGGCAGCAGCCATGCAGGGGTTTTGTGGATCTCAGGGGTGCTTAAAACAGGAACTTATGTGTCCAAATCTGGGGTTTAGGCACCTAAGAACCTTTGTGGATTTAGGCCTAAGATGCTGAGAATTCTTTTGTTCACTCTTTATTGCAATCTGATCTCCTGATATGATGTGCCTACCAGCTTGCTGTTTTCCAGTCTCTGAGATATATCATGACCTGGGAGCAGGGGAGAGCAGATCACACAGAGGAAAATTAGTTTGGTGAGGAAAGCTTTACTGGCAGGAGAAGATAGTGTGGTTGCACTACCTGGCCCATCCTTCCAGGGGCCAGAATCTGTTTCTCATTCCAGACATAAAGCTACCCCTTAACTCAAATATCCCAGGTGACACATATTTGGAACTGGCATGTTTTCTGCTGGTTAGCCATCCAGCACACTATTTACCCAATTTATTTTAAGTCATTAAATTGTATTGTGAATTATGATTAAATTTTAAATGTATTGTGAATAAATTTTTATCAGATGCTTTAAAGAACAACAAACAACTAAATGTACTGAGGGCACTGAATACTTCTTATCTCTCAAAGCAGTGATACTTCAACAAGTGCCAGGTGTTAGGTAAGTACTGCTTGAACCCATCCATGCCAGCTACTATGAGGAAATTAAATGATACAATATATACACAAGGAAGCTGAGCATCCCTTCTGACTTAAGACCACTTTTGAGAGAATGTAGGCAACATTAACAAAAAATCTCGTATCTACAGCCAGACACTCAGATACCACAGAATATGCTCTGAGGAGAAAATCTGGCATACACATCTCAACACATTAAAACTGCTTTCACCCAACAAAGACCAGAGGAGCAGATTACATCATGGAACAGGCTGCCCAAATATCCTGCTTCAATGCAGAAAAACAAAAACTCCCTGACCTCATGCCCCTTATTGTCTCCTACCACTCCACACTGGAACCCCTATGGAGTATCATTACACAATTACAACCCATACTCCATGTGGACCACATCCTGAAAGAAATCTTTCCCAAACTCCCTCTTCTGGCCAGCAATTACCCTCCAACTTTGCCAACGTCATCATTAGAAACAGATTCCCACAGACCAGGGCTCACAAACTTAAAGTGGCACCAAACCTTGCCACAACAAAGGTGCAAAACCTGCATACCTCTCCACTGCTACAATGATAAATACTCGCCACCATACACCTTTCAAGATCCCTGGGTTCTACACATGCCTATCGCAACATGTGGTGTGTTTCATCTAGTGCAGTAAGTGTCCCAATACCAACTATATGGGTGAAACCAAACAATCACTATGCTCTTGAATGAACTTTCACAGAAAAATGATAAAAGACAGAAACACCATATAACCCAGGAGTGAACACTTTTCATAAAATGATCACTCCACACCTGACCTCTTAGTTCTTTTCCTCAAAGGAAACCTACACAACACTTTCAAAAAATGAGCCTGGAAGCTTAAATAAATAACTTTGCTAGACATCCCAAATCATGGACTTACTAAAGGCACCGAATTTAAGACCCATTTCAACAATCTAGAACCCACTAACCCTTCTTTGGCCTACAACTGCTGAGGTGTTAATTGCCCACTTTGCCCTGAGTAGGCTCTTACATGTTAACTCCTTGTACTATGTTCCATCATGTAATTAGTTGTGATACCCTGACTACCTTTCCCAGTCCTGAAGAAGAGCTCTGTGTAAACTCCAAAGCTTGTTTCTTTCACCAGCAGAAGTTAGTCCAATAAAAGATATTATCTCACCTGCCTTATCTTTGTAATATCCTGGGACTACAATAAACACTGCAGGCAACATTCTTTTCAATTTAATAGTTTAGTGATTTTTGTCTTCTGAATGTCTAAATAAACCTGGGGGAAGCCATTGCTTCTACTACCTGTGCCTTTTCAAGATGTCTCATCACTATCAACAAAATCAAGTCTCTACAAATCTTTCTGAAGTTTTCTTGCTCAAATGGTTAATATGATTCATATAATTGAATAGAGCTGGGCAAACTATTTGTAGTGAACAATTCACTCTTAATATGACCATATTTCCTGCTTTCAAAAAAGAGTCTGACTGTTACTAATTTTTTTGCCATTTGTAAGTGTTTG
The DNA here is from genome assembly GCA_007922305.1 of Dermatemys mawii. Classification (NCBI taxonomy): domain Eukaryota; kingdom Metazoa; phylum Chordata; order Testudines; family Dermatemydidae; genus Dermatemys; species Dermatemys mawii. The sequence continues at coordinate 51,073,171 of ML677333.1, read as the reverse complement.
AGTGTTTAATAGAAACAAAATTCAGCCGATGTGTTGCCTACAAATTGTGTTCATCATATAAAGTCACTATTCATTATAAATGCTGTGTGAGTCATCATCTTAATCAGATAGTCCATTCTATGGCTCGATTATGTAATTGTACTAAAGTGACAGAGTTTGCAATCTGAGTGAGGCTTTGTGCTGTGACTCTTGGAGAAACTGAACTGTCACCCCACTGCTTAAGTTACAGTAACCCAAATTCATTTGCGTCTGTGGTACAGTACCACCCAAAATCACCATAGCTGTGTTCACTACAACCCTGCCCTCAGCACACCCCATGCCAGGCTTGCAGAGGAGGTCTCATAGGCCTTCTGTGACTACCTTACTCAATTCCTACACCAGAGAAATTCTTCCCTGGCTGGATACAGGGCTTTCATAGCCCCCTAGGCTACCACAGCAATAAAAAGGGGACGGAGTTTGAGGGAGAACCTCTTTGGACTACAAAATCATTTAAGTATTTATACTCAGTGGAACATTCTTTAAAGAGAGATTTTGAACTGCTATGGTTATAGCACCCACCTGGAAGATTCTGGGTCTGATCTCCCTGCTCCTATCATTCCTTCTTTCTCCATTCACAGTGGAGATGCTTTAATAGGAGGCTGTGTATCAGAATATGCTGTATAGTTTAGTGGTTTGTGCACTAAATTTCTCCTGAACTTAAGTATTTTTCTGCACAGTAAATGAGTCTGAATAAGGCAAGTAAGGGAAACATGCATTTCAGCCAGTTCTGTTCTCATTGGCCACACCTATCATTCCTGTGGTGAAAAAGAAAGGAACTACTTTCAGCAGTAGGAATAAAAACTCACAGTGAATAGAATCTGGATACATATCTAATAATAAGGAGAGACAAGCTTTATCTCTTCATTACCAAATAGCTATATTAGTGAACTTGACAAAAAATGATATATATCAATGACAGTTTCTTGACTAGAACTCCAGATAATGTTTATCTACCATAGTCATAGTTACATTTTATAAAAGATGACTCTCTCATGCTTTAGGTACATGAACAAATTAGTTTTATAAAAAGCAATACACAGAGATTCAAATTACACTGCTTTTAATTACAATCCTCCTCACTCTTTAAAACTGAGATCATCTACCCGTACAGGAAAAGCTTAGGTAGCTGGACAGGCTTTGCAATTGAATTCTGTGTAGAGCCTTTCCTCCACAGAAAATTTCTGATTGGTTAAAGGTGAGGTAAGCATCCATCTCCTAGTTTCCTGATGCTGGCCAACCTCTCATTGTGAGGGTAGAGTAGCAGCAGGAGATTGGCTACAAACTGCCTAATTCCCATTAGAAAATGTCACTCCAGAACAAGGATAGGGAATTGGCAGTAGGCCACCTGGTTGGCTCTGGCCAATCAGCAGACACAGAGGTGGAACTGGCAAGAATGCTCCTGCAACTTGCTTTAGTTTTGGTTTGTACTAGACTCTGGTTCTCAAACTTTAACAACCTATGAACTCCTTTCACTAAAATGTTGTCTTGCGAATCCCCTCCTAAAAATGAATATTTCCAGGGATTTTCTCCTTTACCTGAATACAAATTATAAAAGCAGTGATCTTGGAAATATAAAATACGTTTTATCGCATGCCTATTACACACTATTTATTATTAATTATTTATCATTACAGTAATTTTATTATATTATGAAAACGGCAACACTCTTCCAAGATCTCACTTTCATAGCTTGTATCACTTTGAATAAGCCTGTTATAAGACAAGACTCATATAGTTCATCAAGGAGTATCAGATGTGAAACAGCATGAAGGTATTTAAGAAGCCAACCCAAATTGTTCCTCTAACATGAGCATTCAGGTCTTGAGCAGTTCAGGCAAACAATGCATGTTACAACAAAGCCTAAACTTGTTCTTCATAATAATTTTAAAAACAATAGTAGCTGCCTATTTAATTTTAAAAACAGCAAAAAATATCCACCTCCCTTTCTATTTCTTATAAGGAGTCTTACAGTTTAAATCTCATCAGTGTGATAGATATGCCTGCTTTGATCTGCTTGGCTCTTGGAAGTCCAGGAGCTCCGGGCTGCTGGCCTGGTGCTGCTCAGAGTTCCTAGGGACAGCTCTGTGCGCCATTAAGGAATTTTTCTCTGAGAACCCAATGTAACATTTGTCCTAGGCATATAGTCTGGGATTTGAGAGCCGCCCAACCAACCCAGCATACCCCCACTTGACAAAGATATACTTAATGTCCAACAAAGTCAGAGTCCCTCAGACAAACAGAGGAAATATTCCAGAGTCAAGGACCCTTCACCAAATATGTTCTGCCATCAGTCTCTCTTGTTTAAATCTGGGAGGCTGTTTCCTAACTAAAGTAACACTACTGCACAAAAGAAAGGAGGTGATTGCTGAGGTTAAGGACCCAAACAAATTGGAGCTTTAAAAGATCAAAAATATCTCAAGTTACAATCAAAGTCAGTGATCACAGAGGCACATTTTGTTACAATCAGTTGATGTCTGGGTCTATTTTACTTCAGCAACATCCAAATAATTGTAGCCAGTTGACTCAAAAACAGTTCACAGAAATAGTCTGTTTAGGTGATTTAAAAGTCCTGATGGTAATTTGAGATAAATTATTAGAATACATCACTATTGTTTTTACCACTACAAATAATAACGGCCATAATGGGTCAGATCATCTCGTCCAGTGTCCCATTTTCATATAGTGGCCAATGAAAGGGGCTTCAGGAGGAATGAACAGAAAAGGTCCTCATCAAGTGATCGATCCCCTGTCATCCATTCCTAGGTTCTGGCAAATCGAGGCTAGAAACACCATCCCAGTCCATCCTGGTTAATAGCCATTGGTGGACCTATGCTCAATGGATTTATCGAGTTCTTTTTTTAACCCTGTTATACTCTTGGCCTTCACAACATCCTCTGGTAGAGTTCCACAGGTTGACTGCGTTGTGTGAAGAAATACTTCCTTTTGTTTGTTCTAATCATGCTGCCTATTAATTTCATTTGATGACCCCTAGTTTTTGTTTTCTGAGAGGGAGTATTTATTTTCTTCTTATTTACTTTCTCCACACCAGTCATGATTTTATAAACCTCTATCATATTGTCTCTTAGTAGTCTCTTTTCCAAGCTGAAAGTCTAAAGCTGATGGGAAATTTGGGGTGTGGCTTTGGCAATACTAGCCATTGAATTCCAGTCATTTTATGGGGTTTTGTGGTTGGTTTTTTTTGGGGGTGTGTGTTTTGTTTGGTTACTTATTTATTTGCCTACTTACTTATTTGAAAAGTCAATCAGTCCAGTACAATGCATACAAAAATACATTTTCCTGGCTAATGTGAAGTGACTAGTTTATGAAAGTATATTCATTGAATTATTACTTAATTCACTGGAATAATATACAATTAGACTTGTTCACATAGATATGGATAGAACTTAAGGAAATTATTTGAACATGAGCCCTAATATTGAATTGTAACTAACTTGCCTCCTTGAAATTTCAAATATTATATTTTTGTGTTGTAAAATAAATTCCCCTAGTTTTAATGAAAAAGATTGTATAACCTAGTGAATAAAGTTACTATCTCATTTTGAAAAGACAAAACTGTGGCTATGCTGTTTTTATGAGAAAAAAAATGATCAGATTGCTCATTTTTAAATTGATCGCTACAGTTTCAAACTTAATTATTTTTACCTTCCCCAAATTCTCTGCATTTAATAAAAAAATAAATATTTCTCTCTGGTGAAGAAAATTCTATTAAACTATAGTTTGGGGATTATTTAAGGCTTGAAAGAACAATTTGATCATCTTGGCAGACCATCTGAATCTCACAGACCATTAAATTTCACTCAGCTACACCTGTATTGAACTCAATAGCTTATGTTTGAAGAAAACATTACTTCCAGGAAGGCACCCAGTCTTGATCTGAATTCTCCTTCTCTTCATATTTTCATCATTTCTTTTGTAGTTTGTTTAAATAGATAATCACCTTCACTGTTAAAAAATTGTGCCTAATTTCTCATTTGAATTTGTCTGGCTTCAGTTTCCAGCCATTGGTTCTTGTGATGCCGTTTAAAGATATTTTTGGTATCCAGTCTCCCCAGGAAGCTGCTTATACACTAATCGAGAAATTTCTCAATCTCAGTTTTGATCAACTAAAATGATTGTACTCTTTAAGGCACTGTAAGGCATTTTCTCCAGCTCTCAAATCATTTTTATGGCTCTTTCCTGCCCCTTCTCCAATTTTTCAATATCCTTTTTAAGTGTTGACATGAGAACTGGACTCAGAATGATATTATCAGTCCCACCAATGCTGCATACAGAGGTAAAAATCAGCTCCCTACTTTTTCATGCTACTTCCTTGTATATATATCTAAGCATTGCATTAGCCCTCTATATAGCTAAAGATAGTACTGTACATATATCTAAAGATTGCATTTGCTACAGTATTGAACTGGAATCAGAGGGGTAGCCGTGTTAGTCTGGAATTGCAGAAGTAACAAAGAGTCCTGTGGCACCTTAAAGACTAACTAAAGTATTAGAGCATAAGCTTTCGTGGGCTAATACCCACTTCGTCGGATGCATGCCATCCGACGAAGTGG